>CAJHQP010001875.1:0-99892 GCA_905132765.1 Moricandia arvensis
GGTTGTTAATTGTGAAAGTGTTTTAAATCTCTGTGCACCAATAAAAAAATTGGTATTCATTGGGACATGCATAGTCAAAAGGAAGATACACTCGCCATCAAGATCAACATATGGGCGGTACAATATGCTTTTCAGGATTAGAAAAATTACTTTTTTAAAAGTCAAGATGTTTTCCGAAAGGAAAAAGGGATCATATTTTGAGACTATTACAAATATGGATTCATGAGATTGTAAATTTATTTATTCACATAATCAATATACAAATCTTAATCATGTATTTGCCTCAATTCATTTTGGTCTTAATTTTCTTCGATTTTTTCAATGTGAGTTCACTTTCATTCATAATCAATATGTGTTGTGCAAACGATTACTCCAAATACTTATTTATTTTTATCACGTTTAGCTTTCGCCAAGATATATTATAAAGGTAAAATTTATTCTATGAGTTCTTATAGTACCTTATTTAATGTTTTTATGATCATACAAAGTAAAAAGAAAATCTGAAAGACATTTAGTTGTTCAAATTAACGGATTGCCCAAATATTTGTTTCTTTGGTGGTCTGCAGCAACAACTTAGCTTGACTCTAAATGATCCACAAAACGAGTCATTATAACCTTTAGACTTGCAAATATTTTCACAAGCGTCAGTGCAGGGTCCAAAACAATCAGCATCAACAGTGAATGCATTCACTTGTTCTGCAAAACAATAAAGATTAGTTAGAAATATATAATGAGTAATATATAATGAGTAAAACCCTCAAAACAAAACAATATTGACCTAGTTTTAAGCAGTGTTAAAGTTAATGAAAATAAACTTCAATAATCGAATATATAAATATGAAGAAGATCTCTCCAATATCAACAAATAATATGTGAAAGGGCACTAAAATGGTACATTGGAAAAATGCAAATATTGTTATAAAATGAAGATTCAGATAAATGAAATGACTATGAAAAATAAGTAAATAGTTATCATTTTTTATGAAAGTGTTTAAAAGTATGATAATAACAATATTCATAATAACGCAAGAAGATATTATTAATCCAAAATAAAATAACAATAGATCATTTATAACGACTATTAAATGCAACATTAACGCACGTTCTCTCATGAGAATGATTAGGATCTTATTTGTATATATAAAGATATCGTAAGATATTATTAATAGTTGCAATACAAAACAAAATATGCATGTTAGCCTGGCTTTTTTTCTTAGTCAGAATAATATTTAGAAAATTTGAGAATAGTAATGAAAGTGCTTGATTAACCTGTAACGACCAGCCACAAAATTATTGCAATGGTACTAACAAAAACTGAAGATCTGATGTTCTTCATATTTCAGAATAGGGGGTAGGAGGGGAATATGGTTGAAGATGTATTCTTATGTTTAGGTTTTCATGAGTTTGTTGAGATCTAAGAGGTTTTATATAGTTGATTGGCGATATAAATTTGGCAGAAGATCGAAGTGAATGATTTTTTTAATGACTATACATTTATTATCTAATAAAGTCAAGGGGTGGTAAAAGGAATCTAAGATCAGAATAGAAAAGGTATAATAGATTTAATTTTGACTTGAAACTTATTATTGACTAGATTAGTATGCAAAATTAAATTTAGGATAATAAAAACTGATTACAATATTTTGACATATTAATCCTCCTATATATTAATTGAGATGTCATTTAAGTGATTTCTATTGACGTGTTGTACATAGGAAAACTCTCCAATTAATTGTTATAATTTGATTGGTTGATGATTTTTTATTTTTTTTAATTAAAATTTTTAAAAGAAAACTAAGTCTAGAATTTCCTAATATAATCTATCTTTCCAAACAAAAAATTAAACATCTTAACTTTAGATGAATTAATATAATTTATTTATAAAAATAAATTAAATATCAGAGATTACATTCTATAAACTAATAATATACATATATATGATACTACATAAACAATTATAAAAATGATTTTAATATATTTATATTAATAATGAATATAATAAATCATAGATTTCAGAAAACTAATTAATCTAAAACTAATAATTTTAATTAAACTCACTCATTCACTATATATATATATATATATATATATATATATATATATTCTAAAAATATATCAAATAAGTGTTAAAGAGTCAAATATATAATTTAAAACAAAAATCCAATCATTTATTAATGACAATGTGATATCATTAATGATTTATCACTTTTTGGTATGATTAAAATATTTTATATTTTAAAACATAAAAATTATATAATAAATCATTTAAAATTATATTAATCAAGAAAAAAGTTTATTTAACTCATATATTTATGTAAACAAATGTACTAAAATTATTATATGATAAGTCATTTATTATATGGTAATTCATTTAAACTACTATATGGTAAGTCATTTTTAAATTAGATTAAATCAAAAACAGGCTTTTCCTAGAGTTAATACTTTATCAATATATTTTATATAGTTTTGAGTATAATATAATTAGCATGCTTATTCTTAATAGGAAAAAGACATAAATAAAAACAAGAGAGAAAATAATAAAATATGATTGTTGTGTTCTTGGTTTTTTAATATATTTTTGTCGAGATATCTATATTATTAAAACTGAAGTCACTTTTCGAACTGTTTGGAAACAAGAGTAAGATTTTACCCGAAAATTCTGTTTGGATACATGGATAGCTTTTTCTGGATACTAAAACCTATATTAAATTCGAAAATTTTGTTTGGAAACTAGGATAGTAATGTTCCCGGATTGATGGCAGATTAAATATTTTCTTTTATTTACACATTTAGTCATCCCATTTCTTTTTTATTTACAGATTCTTCCAACATCATTTAAAATAATATATTTAAATTAATTAATTTCAATGGGCTGTTATTTTTTTGTCGTGAAAAAAGCAATCTCAAAATATATAGTTTAAGTTATATAAAACTATCTATAAATATAGTATTAATTTATTTATTTTAGTAAAATATAAAAGTTTTGAGAGTTTAATTTTCAGAAAACATGTATTAAATATCGGTCTCCGCTTGAAATAATTAAGAATCTAAAAATATACAGGTACACGAATATAGGAAATATTGTTATCAGTTGCACCTGTTTCAGTTGGAAAATAGAAATACCGAATATTTTTATATTCAAATCTACCCAATATTGCAAACAGTTGAACAAATATTTATGATTTCCATATATTTTTAATGCATATCTTCCTAAATATTTTGTAACAATTTATTGACAATACATATTCGTCCTTTATTCTAATCATTTCCCCCTGCGATAAAAGAAATACTTGGTTTCTAAATGATATTAACATAAATATATAAATTATATTTGATTTATAAAATGTCGGAATACACAATTTTTGAAGTATCAAATAGTTGATTTTTGATTTAATAATATTAAGTATTAGATGTAACAGATTTTTTGAACAATCATGATTTTGATAATCATCAATTCGGAACCAAATAAAATAGTCTATTTTTGAACCTATAAGATTTTGAATTTAAATATATTATATATTAGATATAATAGATATTTTAAACAATCACGATTTTGATAATCAATCAATTAGGAACCAAATTTTTTTTCAGAATATTCCTCAACTCATTATACCATATTTATAATTTGATAACAAAATTTTCAATCCTTCTAAAACGTGTGCAACACCCACCAAATATTTTGGATATATATTGTGCAAGATTTTAGGAAATGAATATACACTTTTCCTTCTCATTATCAAACATACCAAAAAAACTCGATTTAAGTATTTTTATCAAGAACTAAAATATATAAATATCTAATTTAAATATATTCAATACACGATTTTTAAAAATATTTAAAAGTTATTATGATAATCTAGAATATTCCAAAGATTTCTTATTCAGCACACTTCTTTACTTTTCTTTTATATATAACTCTCTATCTTCACTTCTCACCAATATAGCTCAAAAACCTCTCATCTTTGTCAATAATCTCTCTCTAAGATCAAGGTATGTTGTTTGTTTTTTTTTCATTTTTGTGACCGATTTAGATACATATATCTAGGTTTCATTTTTTTACTTTTATGAATCACAATAATCTATGAATCACAATAATCTATTCTAAGATTATTTTTTTAATATATTTTGATTTGCATGTCTTTCATTCTTTTAGTGTTAATTATTTTTGAAAGGTATAAGATTTCGAATTATGTTAGGATTGTTTAGAGATTGATCTTTTGAAAAACATTCCTTGTTTATATTTGCATGTCTTTCATTCTTCTAGGGTTTGATTTTTTCAATATATTCGGTTGTGTATTTTTCGAAATATGTTGTTCTTTGGTTATATCATCTTTATTTGACTAAATCTAACTAAAGAACAAAGATTTTGTTTTGTATTTTTTTCAATTATATTGGCTAACCTAACTATTCTTTGAACATGCACTAGGTATTCTCCATGGAAAAGAACCAAGCCCTCAAAATCAAGAATCTAATGGTAGAAGACTATGGTTCTTTATCAATGGAAGCATTCAACAATGGAAAGAGGGAGACTAAGCTCCATTAAAAGGCTATTCTTGCAAAGGTGAAGGAAAGGGACGAGTTTGTGTATAAGAGGCATAGAGAGGAGTTGGATGTCATTGAGCTTCAAGCAAAGCTCTCGGTTCTTGACCAACTTGAACCCATCTTTGAAGCTCTAAAGAATCAAAAGGAGAAACTTGAAGTCGATCTTGAGATGGCACAAGATAAGTTGGATGATGTGAGTGTTCCAAACATCGATTGGTACAAGTGGAATGAACCTCAAATGTATGATTAAACTCTTTGAATCTCTTGCTCAATGACTGTAGGTGATGACTTAATGTTTTCTCTTGTGTTTTCGGATTTCATAACTATTTTACGGTTGTTACACAACCGTTTATGTATAATTATTTTGGATAATTAATGTTTAATTATGTTTTTATAAGGTCTCTAATATCCTTTGATCTATCATGATATATCTTTATTCTTGTATTTTGAGATTCAAAGATTGTCATTTATCTTTGATGATTTGATTATTTGTTTAGATATGAAATTTATTTTTGATATTTTAGTAACGAAAATAATGCCTCTTTTAAGTTTGAATATATTTTAAATTGATGAATATATTGTGTGGCATTAGATTTAGATATTTTAAAGTTATTGTATCAATTTTCGGTTTAGTCTTTAGGTATTTTATTATTGCTATAGATAGTAACGAAAATAATGCATATTTTAGGTATAAAACTATTATTGAAATTCTATGAACCTCATCATTATATTTTTGCAACATGCAAGACTTGATTTGACAAGTTATTGTGGCAAATGTAACTATTTTCTTATATAACAAACATAATTTATTTAGTTAATCTATGTTTGTAATGATGCTCTTTTAACAATGACAATACTTATGGAGGTGACATGATTGAGCATTATTTAGTTTTTTAAATTATTTGTTTTGTTAGCAATCTCAAGTTTTAAACATTGTATCAATTTTAGAAATGGTTTTTATGACAAGTTATTATTATTTAGATATTAATTATTTAGTTGTAGTGTTAGAAATCTCAAGTTTTAAATATTGTATCAATTTTTGAAATGGTTTTTAGGTATATTATTATTGGTATATATAGCTAAGTGTTGTCTAATGATGTGTTTCAAATCTAATTTTACAAGTTATTATTGGGATTCTATGAATCTCATCATTATATTTGTGCAACATGCAAGACTTGATTTGACAAGTTATTGTGGTAAATTTAACTATTTTATTATATAACAAACATAATTTATTTAGTTAATCTATGTTTGTAATGATGCTCTTTTGACAATGACAATACTTATGGAGGTGACATGATTGAGCATTATTTAGTTTTTCAAATTATTTGTTTTGTTTTACAAACATAAATTAAAATATTTTATTGTTCACCACATAAATATTATTCTCTTTTAATAGTATACATACATTTGCTAATTCTGTTATGTTCGAATATTCGGACAAAGTAATATTTCTCCTAACAAAATCGACTAGATTTCAAATAGTTTTGATTTTTCAAAAAAATCAGATTTATAATTTACTATTAAAAATCGATTAGATTTAAAATACTTCTCATAACCCTTTTTGAATATAATATATTTCAAAAAGACTCTTTTGTAGCAATGAGTTAATTATCTAAATTTGTTTACTAAAATATTACAATTTCAATATGTTTTATAATTTACAAATAAATAAATTTTAAACAACCGGTAAATATATGAATACTCCATAATAATAATATACCTAAAAACTACATAATAAATGGATGGTTTTATTAGTTTTTGTTTCACTATCAAAAGGATTATGAGCAAGAAAATTTTTCAGAAGCAGGCAAAGATATCGATCATGCAATCATAGGATATAAACTTATTATAAATCATAGTTTGATATTAAATTGGTAAAAATGTCAAAATCGAAACCCGCGCTTTCTAAGCGCGGGTCAAAATCTAGTATGTATTATTGTGTTATTACAATGTGAACTAACTAGTTTATGTTTCTTAAGATAAATTGAATAAGGAAGATCAATAAATTTTTCAGTTCTATAAGTGCTAAAGTCAAAAATGAAAAATGTAATGTAATTAAAAGTAAGAATATCATCTAAAATTAATAAGATGTATTTTTGCAGTTTAATAAACTTTTAAAATGTAGAATAATAGAAAATAACAAATTTTATATAAATAAAAACATTTTATTTTGATTTAACACTAGATCTCACATTAATAGTAAGTATATATGTCTAAATAACATTGCATTATTAAATTTAAACACTTTATAAGTTTATTTTAAGTTTAATAAAAAATTTGTATGTGATTTAGTAATATATTTGATTTTAGGGTTTTGTAAGACATAAATTTTTGAAAATATAATGCACTAGAAGACTTACTGGAAGACTTAACTACCATTTCATAAAAATAATTTCATAATTTCATAAAAAATAATTTTGGTTGGGAAAAAATTCTAATCATCTAATTACAGACATTTTAAATGATATAAATTTATATTTTAAAGTTTATTTAAGTTTGTTTCTAATTAGTTAGTTATTTTGAGTTTAGGGTATAGGTGACTTAAGTCTTCCAATAAATAATGCACTAGAAGACTTAGGGTTTAGAAGACTTTCAAATAAGTTTTCGAGGATGTATTCTATTAGAAGACTTACTTGAAAGTCTTTTGAATCTAAAATATATTAATTTTATTGGAATTTTTGTCCTTTTATATAAAGAAAATTTACACATTATCTTTCTTCCTCTCACATGGCTGCAAGAAAATGTAATTTTCTCTTTCTAAAACTCTCCAACCTCTCTCTAATCTCTTTGAACATAAAAAACCAAACTTTATATCAATTTCTCATTTTTATCTCATGTTTCTCACCTATTTATTTTGTTTTTGCAGGTTTTTCATCACATGGTTCTCATCTTCCATTTCTTTAAATGTAGATCTATAAATCATATGTTATCATTTGGTAACATTTTATTGCTTAAAGTTCTTAACTTTAAAATCTCTTTTTGTTGTTTTAAGTTCTTACCTTATTTTTGAAGCTTTTCAATGTTTTGAAGTCAATTTAATACTTTTGGATATGCATGTTTTTCAGATCTGAGAAGACTTCGAAGACTTTCAAGTAAGTCTTTCATAAAAAACTAAAGTTTATATTAATTTCTCATATTTTTCTTGCTGATTTATTTTGTTTGGATATGAAGGTTTTTCAGTCTGAGACGACTTGGAAGATTTTAATGGAAGTCTTCTCGGAAGTTTTCTCGGAAGTCTTCCAACAAATAATGCACTAGAAGACTTCCGCGAAAGTCTTATGGACGAATAATAAATTTAGGTTCTAGAAGACTTTCAAGTAAGTCTTCCAGGAGGTATTTTATTAGAAGACTTTCAAGTAAGTCTTTCATAAAAAAAAATTTATATTAATTTCTAATTTTTATCTTATGTCCTTTCTCACTGATTTATTTTGTTTGTATATGCAGGTTTTTCAGATCTGAGACAACTTGAAAGACTTTCATGAAAGTCTTCTCAGAAGTCTTCCAACAAATAATGCACTAGAAGACTTCCACTGAAGTCTTCTAACGGAGTCTTCTCTCATGTTATGGAGTCCAAACTTTTTTTGTAGGGGAATGATCTATAATAATTTTGTTTATGGTTGTTTTGTGATTTTTTAGGTGTACTCTTTTAATTGTGAATTCTTTTGTAAATTTAAAGAGATATTAATGAAAAAAAATTTGTTAATACATTCGTCTCTACAATATTATCTTGCCAAAAGTACTTGACATTATTAAAGTTATTGATACAAATTCAATAGTAAAACACAATAGCACAAAAAATAGTCAAATTTACTACGGGTAAGGGAGAATACTTCTCAAGAAAAAATAGCTAACTTCACAAAATATCAAATGTTACATAAGTACTTAAATCTATTATGAGCATCAAGGTCTATACTAGTCTTCTAATGTCTTATCTATGTTAAAAACTTATAATTAAGTTTTATGGAAAGTCTTCTAACAAGAAGACGTTAGAAGACTTTCTAGAAGACTTATAATTAAGTTTTATGGGAAGTTTTCTAATGTCTTCTTGTTATAAGACTTATAATTAAATTTTATGGTAAGTCTTCTACCATGAAGACGTTAGAAGACTTTCCATAAGTCTAAGTCTTCTAGGAAGTCTTTTTGTTAGAAGACTTATAATTAAGTTTAATGGGAAGTCTTATAACAAGAAGACGTTAGAAGACTTTCCATAAGAATTATAATTAAGTATCGTGTAAAGTTTTCCAATGTCTTCTTGTTAGAAGACTTATAATTAAGTTTTATGGAAAGTCTTCTAATATCTTCTTGTTAGAAGACTTATATTTAAGTTTTATGGGAAGTCTTTTTACAAGAATACTTTAGAAGACTTTTCAGAAGACTTATAATTAAGTTTTATGGGAAATCTTTTAAGAAGAAGACGTTAGAAAACTTTTCAGAAGACATATAATTAAGTCTTCTGGGAAGTCTTCTAATGTCTTCTTGTTAGAAGACCTATAATTAAGTTTTATGGGAAGTCTTCTAACAAGAAGACGTTAAAATACTTTCCAGAAGACTTATAATTAAGTCTTCTGGGAAGTCTTCTAATGTTTTCTTGTTAGAAGACTTATAATAAACATATTTGATAACCTCTAAATTATCACCAATAAAGTTATGGATTTCACTCAGGACTCCAAATATTTTCTAAAACACATGAGTTAACAATAAATATTTAAAATTTTATTTTAAATTTGAAGAAAATGAAGGTTTATTATACATTGTCGTAGAAGACTTTCGTGAAAGTCTTCCTAGAAGACTTTCCTAGAAGTCTTCCATTCAAGTCATTTTTGCAATTGAAAATTTACAAAGGAAGACTTTCGTGGAAGTCTTCCAATTTTTCTTTGTTCACAAAAATATTTAGGAAAGGAAGTCTTCCTTGATAAACAAGTTAGTTTTGCAATTGACCCATTTGTGTCCGAAATTTGACTTTATCTAGAAGACTTACATGTAAGTCTTCTAACGGAAGACTTCCGTGGAAGTCTTCTGAACTTTTAAATTAAGTCTGCTTACGGTCCGTGGAAGTCTGCGTATGTTACTTTTGCAATTGACTATATTTAATTTTTTTGGAGAAGACTTTCAGGGAAGTCTTCCGCTGCAAAACTTCCCTGAAAGTCTTCTTTCGCTAACTTATGTTTGACCAGAATCACTAAATAAAAATCTAGAAGATTTTCACGTAAGTCTTCCGCTGGAAGACTTACATAAAGTCTTCCAATTTAAATTAAATATTCAAGTTTATATTTTCAAATGCAAAAGTAACCTACGCAGACTTTCTCGGATCGTAAGCAGACTTAATTTAAAAGTTCGGAAGACTTACCGCTAAGTCTTCTGGAGAAAGTCAAATTTCTGACACAGATCGATCAATTGCAAAACTAACTTGTTTATCTGGGAAGACTTCCACGGAAGTCTTCCTAATTTTTTTTTGTTAACAAAGATATGTTGGAAGAATTCCACGAAAGTATTCGTAAAAACACACAGAAAATCAATTGCAAAATTAACCTATGCTTTGACCAGGAAGATTTACGTGGAATTCTACTTTGTCCAGAAGACCTACATGTAAGACTTCTCGCAAATTGATGGCAATGGCATGTTCATAAATTATTGATGAAGATGAGGATGATAGAGTAAAACATAATTTTTGAAGACTTACTTTAAATCTTCCAGTAAGTCTTCCGGTGGAATTTTTATAAATTATGAGAACTTCTGGGGTGAATAGGGCAAGTCAAAATTTCAATAAAAAGTTAGTTTTGGGTTTAACTTCAAGTTTTGATTCATTTTTGCAAAACCTCCATTACTATTTAATAAAATAGTGTGATGATCGGAGATAATTTAAGAGAGAAAAAAATTCTTAACTCATTTGAGTGTTATGTTAAACATTAAATAAAAAAATGAGTGAGAAAGTGTGATTTTTGATTTAACAAAATTATGAGAAAAATTGTTGAAACTACATTTTCCTAATACATGTTTTCATGGTTACCTTAACCAAATTCATCTTTAGCTTTAAGGAGATATATCCTATTATATATTAATTAAGAAATCACTTAAGTATTTTTTTTCTCATGTGACGCTATTAGATTAAGTTTTTAAAATAATTATAATTTGACTGACTGTTAACTTTTATTAGTTAACTTCTAAAAATAAAATAAAAACTCTAAAATTAATTAATACTAAAAATTACCAAATAACACAAGTGATATTACAAATAATTATTTCTGGTAACTAAATGTAGAACTAGAAAAAGAATATATATAATTTATCAATTTCTTTACTTTTATCAATTATTTATATATAATTAAAATAAAATACTTAAATATTTTTATAGAAATAAATTTGATAGTTATGTATTCTTATATAAAGTAGTTAGATTTATAGGTAAGAAATTTTTAAAGTTTTTAAAGCTTACACAAAAACGCTTACAAAAGATATTCATAATAAAAGCCACTGATTATATTGGTCCTATTGGAGATATACAAAACAAATCACTTCTTTTTTTTCTAGTGAAAGCTAGAATATTTCCAGTTTTCACGTGTTAAAATAAAGTATAAAGTAATTCTATAACCAATTATCTGAATTAATTATAATATTTGTTTTTTGTAAGAGAAATATTTTTAATGACTAAGATTTAGCTATTTTAAATCTCACTGATCTTCTAAAAATATATACTGAAATTTCTGATTATTCAACTATTTAAAATTAAAATTAAAATTTTAAAATTCTAATTATTATACAAAAATTATAACAGTGTAAACATAATATATATTTTTGATATGATATAACTTCCCGTAAAATTGCGGGCAAACACCTAGTTATGGTTTAAATGTTAAAATCCATGTAAATGTGAATTCAAATTCCAGAAATAAGTGAAAACACTATCGAAGTTAAACACAAGGATCAAAATGAGACACTATGCAAGAATCTAATGTTAAATCTAAGTCGTTTTACCCATGATGAAGTTTTACGGCAGATTGATCATTTTATTGTGTGCAGTAGGCGAGGATCGGGAGTGAAGTTCTTTTCGTGGTGATCAGTGGCGAAGTTAAAGTGACAGCATTATTTTGTAAGAAAAAAATGAGTAAAAGGTGATGGATAAAATAGAAAACCAGTTTAACGAAACGAATAATTTATTTTGTGCTCCGGTATAATTTATGCCTAGATTCGCCTCTTGTTATGATTCCATATCAAATGAAATGCTTCTCCATTGTCAGTAATATGAGAGAGATATTTAAATTGGTTTTAGACAGTGAGAATACTCATTAATTCCTTAGGTAAAAGATATCATGTTTTGATGTCAAATGATGGATGTTTTTTTAATATTAAACGTAATATCTTATGAATTGTTTTCATATCTATTTTAGTTATGTAACTCAAGGAGCTAGCTATGATCAAATCAATCTTTTAATCTTTCAATCCCATGGGAATTTCCACGGTTGTGTTGGTGGAGATAACTAGTCCCTCGACATGAAAAGGGAAATATGACAAAGAGATGCAAAGACGAAAATGACTTCCATCAAGATTTATCAATCCTCCTAATCTATACTATATTAAAAGGCCAATAACAAGCACTCTCAGGCCATCCACGTTCCCTTAAAAATTAACTAATGATATCTTAGTATTTTGACATGTCATGCCACCTCATCCCTGATGTGTAATGTTCATGGGACATCTAACAATAATGAACGTCTGCGACGCCAACAATAATGAATGAAAGCAACTTTATTACTCCTCCAGATGAAACGCCGTCTAACTCTCCGCATCCCTCCTCAAGATCAATGAGATTGATTAGTCTTCAAGAGACCATAATTACACACTCATATGAAACGCAACCCAGCTCTCTCCCTTCCTTCTTCAGCATATATATATACCCCACCCGAACAATATCTTGCTCAGATCCTCAAAACCATTCTTAAAATCATGGCAAATCCACTTCCCTTCAGTCAGGTTACAGCAGGACCAGGAGATTCCAAGTTGATGTTTAGGCTAATCAATTTCTGGGAAGCTCGCAATAACCTCAAAGAAGGCATCGTTATTTCTATCGAGATGCCGATAATTGATGAATAGGTATGTCAGGGGTTCTAAAACGCGGGCACGGATGGCGATTACGCAGCGTTGAAACGCTCGGCGGAGGTCAAGCGCGGCGATTTTGCACTAATCGGTTAAAAAATTGGTTTCACCGAAAAACTCCTTTTTGGGGTTTAAATTCTTGAATAGAATATTAGATGTAAGATCTAAATATTTGGTGAAAAAACATTAAGAAAAACGTAAGATTTCAATGAATGGTGGCAGATCTATAATTTTTGCAATGTTGGAAGTTACAGAAAAGTTAGCCGACAACATAAAGAAGAAGAAGACTTATTTACAACTTTGCCACTCATTTAAAAAAAATAAAAATACAATAAAAATACAAAATGAGTACTCAGCAACTCGAAGACAAGATAAAATAGCTATTAATGTGCTACTTTTCCATCAGGCCAAGGTAAATTTTATGTAAAATATGGCAAATAACTAAAATATATAAATTTATTTAACAAAATTGAGAAAAACATTAAAATTAATCCCCGATTTTCCCCCGCTTAATCCCCAATTTTGACCTAACTCGCTAGGCCCGGACCGACCGCCCGACTAACGCCTAGCGAGATTTCGATCATGCTCGCAGTCTCATTCTTCATGGTTTTGAATTCTTGACTGTAAACCTCTCACAATATAATTGAATCCATCTAAACCCTATTCGAGAATCTTATTATCTTTTTCAGTACCTTTGCAATTTAGATTATTATGCACACAGTAAAAAGGGGAAAATAATTTTTTTTGAACAACAACGAAAATAATGTATATAACGCATAGACTCACATAACTATTTTAATCATTTTTTGATCTATGCTAAAACAATATGTCACAAGTTTTTATATGTTAGGTGTGTTGATAAATATGCACACTGAATTTTGACGCTATATTGTTCCCTCTGATCTGTTGGGTACTGTCGCTCAAGGGTTCATAGCTCAAAACTGTGGAAAAAATATGGAAATGGGCTCAAACGTGGGAACATCTCACTTTCACAAACTTCTTTGCATCCAACAACAAGGTTATGTACCGTGTGGCTGACCAGCAGCTGGTTATTTGCTTCATACACACACCTATGTCCTGGAAACGCTTGAAGAAAACATTGAAGCCATTTTGTCTTGGCGCTTCTGGATCCATTCCTATGCAGATTTTGAAGCCAACTGCGATCTCAAAGGGGATCTTTATGGTGAGCTTTAGATAAGAGGACTTATCAGATGGTTTATGCCATTGAAGAGTTTGGTGACGTGGAACCATACGATGTCTTTGTTGGGGCGTCATGGCTTTCTCAAATACAGTTATTTGGTTACACTGATAGAACACTAATTTTCTTTTAAAGATTTTCCTAGGGATCGTCTTAAATAAAAATGATACACAATGTTAACATATGCAAATATGTGTTGTGTATATTTAAATGCAATTCTATAATAACTTAAGAATCTAGAATTAATATAAATTATTTATGATCATGCCTTAGAATGTGTTTTTATATTTTTTATCTCCATTATTTGTGAAATTTTAATCAATAAACAATTAAAACTTTGCATTTTTGTGAAGGCAAATACAAAAATAATTATTAAATTTAACGTTTTTGAAGTTGAAAAAAGTATTTAAACTCTCATAATTTTATGTGTACTTATAGAAAGAATAGTTCCAATGATAACCCAAAGAGAAAATGGTAGTCATAAATCATATAGCATAAAACCGAAATATAGAAGAAAAAATCTACGACAAACAAACATTTGATCATTAGTACCTTCTTCATGAGGATTATGTAAATTCAATTTAAGTTTAATGAAACAGTCGTTATAGAAAGAAAAAATCTATGAAATGGAAGCTATCGTTTGATTTGAGTTTAAGCCAACAATTTTAGCTTTTTGATGTAATAATATTTCAAATAGTATACTATGTGTGTTCTATTATTATTTAATATTAGCTACATATTCAAATACAAATAAAATAATATAAATTATATTAAATTTAGGAATATATATTTATGGAGAAATTTGCAAAATACATATTTTAATTACATTATACATATGCAAATACATATTCAAATACGTGATTTTATTACATTATACATATTTAAATACTATAAAATAACATGGACATAACTGAAGTATAAAACCCGAGCGTAGCTCGGGAAAGTCTCTAGTACCTAATAAAAGTGTGAAAACTTTGTTTTTCATTTTAGTATTTGTTTGTGTTAAGTGGAAATTTAATGTTAGACTTTATGTACAGCTGTATCTATTAGACATAGTGTAGGAGGTGCGTTGTACCCACCTTCCAGTGCCTAAAAAACAGTATGCCCGGACCGCAAATGCCAAAACGATGTAGTTTTTGGCCGGTTAGGAAGGCGACGAAAGAGCCAAAACGACCAAGAGCCCCGCCGTTTCAATCGAAGCCTATTTGCCCAAGTGGAAACCGGCTTAAGGCATCGGCGACAAGCAGCCTATAAAAGGAGGCGTAATGTCACCAAACAGGGGAGAGACTCTTACACAAACACATAGAAGGCAGCTAGAATTAGGGTTCTTAACTTGTACTACTCTGGCCGACTTGTTTTACTTTCAGTACGTTTGGTGACCTAATGTTCGCCGGCACTTGTAATCTTCATCTTTTCCCTTATGAATCATTCTTAGTCAAATAAACGCTTTTTGTCATACCCACAATCGAGTTAAGTTCAAGGCGTGAGAGCCAACCGAACTCAGATCCAACAGTTGGCGCCCACCGTGGGGCAGATTCAGTAGCGTTAACAAACTATCCATGAGCAAAGAAGACACTAATGTCGCCGACCAACGAGCAACGGCGACCGAGGACCCTCCCTCGTTGATCGTCCTGATGGATACCATGTTGGCTCGTTTCTCCCAATAGGATGAGATCCAAAAAAGTTAGTAACGCGCGCCTCAACACTCTGGCAGCTGCCCTCGTCCCGGCTAATCCCACCACCAGCAACCCTCTGACGGTTAGGCAGCAGCTTTTTAATACTAACCCTCAAGCCGGAGACGCCGAGGAAGTCGTTCCTAAAACAGATCTGACGACCGACGCTGAACCAAACCCTCGGAGGTGTAGGTCCAGCGACAAGCCGTCAGATCACCGAGCTCCAGCTCTCCCTCAAAGACATACACTCCAGGATCCACCGTGTAGTGACAGCAGCTCCAGAGATAGAACATGTACTCGAAGAAACCCTCCGGAACCCTTTCTCTCGAAAGATAACAACCGTGAAACTGAGGCCTTACAACGAGAAGTTCCGCGTCGAGACCTACACCGGCACAACTGACCTGAGAACACACATGAAAGCCTTCCATATCGCGGTCGCTCTCCATCATCTCTCCCTAGAGGAAGAAGATGCTGGCAAGTGCCAGCTGTTCGTGGAGACCTTGTCCGGACCATCACTATCGTGGTTCTCTCGCCTCCCTGAAGGCTCGATCGACAGTTTCCACAATCTGTCCTCTTAGTTCCTCAAGCACTTCGATATGTTCTCTATCGACGCAGCTCAAGTCGCAGACCTATGGAAGTTGTTCCAAAATTCCCACGAAAGTCTCAAGGACTTCATGGTCAGATTTAAAGAATTCTTGGCTAAGATCCACATCCCGGACAAACTGGCAGTTGAAGCTCACCGACACACCCTCTGGATAAACTTCGACTTTCAAAAAGACCTCACTGCCAACCCGACCATATCCCTCCATGATGCTCTCCACCGCTCCAAGAACTTTATCAGGCTGGAGGACGAGAAGAAGGCCTTCTTCGGAAAACAGAACGCGGCCAAGAAGGAAACCAAAATGGCGATACCGCACTGGAGCCGCGACAACACGTCACCTTTAAAAAAGCCGACAGAAAGAAGGGCATCATCTATACCGTTTTAAAGGGGACCAGTCCAAAACTTCTGTTAGTCGGGAGCCGGGATGGAACGTCTGGGAACATCCTCCCGACAAGCGTGATCCTTTGAAACAGTCGACCATTTCAACACACCAAGCGCCAGGCTCGTACGACAAGAACAAACACTGCGCTTACTACAAGATGTACAGCCACGACACCATGGAGTGTAAGAAACTCCATGAAACTCTAGTGACAGGTTTCCTCAGCGGGAATACAGAGGCCGAGCCCAAGAAGCAAATTCAAAGAAAAAGCTGGAGCAAAAACAAGGACAAAAAGAAGAAAACCCAAGGGCAGCCGCAGAACGACTCTTCGCGTGCAATAAAAGAAGCCAAGCCATCTCCGAATGACGAGTCAGCATCAGAGGATAAGAAACCGCGCTCCCGACAAAAGATCATGTCTATCCGAACGGGACCACCATCTCCACCGTCCGGTGACGAGCATTCTGACGACGATCTACGCAACCAGCTCAAACGCAAAGAGGAGCTCATCCGCCATACCTCGGGACTCCCTGAGATTCCATCCAACCCTACCGATTTTCGAGAAACGATTAAACGCTCTAAAGCGAGAAAATTGTCACCGGGAGACGATTGAATACCAACTCCTCGACAGCGGGCAAGCCACGAGCCCCACCCTTGATTTGAAGAATAAGATTTGCGCATTGAGGACCATTGCACACTAACGGGATGCGCGACTCGTACGAGAAGGATATCTTATCCTCGACCAAGATCCAGGGGTTTAGGGTGATGGCCCGGGGAGCCGACTCGACAGCCTGAGGAGACGGGTCGATCGAAGGAGATGATTCCTTATCAAGGGAACCATAAAAGATTCCCTTGTTCTTCTTTTTCTTCTTTCGTATGCCCGCTGTTTTCGCGGGAACATTTTCTTGCCAGGTTGGCAAGGGACCTTCTGTCGCTTCGTCGACAATGACGACATGCTCGTCGCCATTACCGTCCCAACCGTCACCTGCACTTGGGGCGTTCTCGCCATTAGAGCCTAGTTGAATCTCTGCAGACTCCTTTAGCAGCTCGATTGGGTCCTCATCAACCGCGGCTTCCGAATCAATGGCTCGGTCATTACCTCCAGATCTATCAACAAACCCGCTCTCCCTAACGGGTGAACCAGGCGAATCACCCCGAAGCCTCTTCCTGCTCTTTGAGGCCAAGGTGGCCCTATCAGCGTTTACCCGCTCCACTTCTTGAGCCGCAGAGTGAGCCAATTTGGGACCGGTCTCCAGCACAAGATTTTCTGACCCATCCAGGCCCATGCCTTTGATAACACCCATGAGGCATGTCGCCTTCTTCTTCTTTAAGCTGGCACTGAGATCTAGAAAAACCGTCATCTTCCTGCCACGATCCAATTCCCTTTGCTCCTCTTTGGTAAAGATCGAGAGATGCTTCTTCGAGTTGTGACCTTCGGGCAGGAGATTGGAAACCCAAGCACATGCGGAAGACAACTCAAGTTAGAACCCATCGGGACGACTAAGCGAGGATAACAACACGCGAGAAGAAAAACTTACCCTTTAGAACGCAAGCTAAAGCACGACGCTCTGTGTACTCTGATATCTGGCGAAAACGTATAACCCAAATCCACCAAACACCGAGCGTTATCCAAGAAATCGTCTTCGGAAAATTTCTCCGCGATTGGATCCTTAACTGCACGACAAAAAGAAAATAGTTAGATTGACGGAGTTAAGCAAAACTGATCAAAGGCGGAACTCTACCAAAACGATTGTTCCAAAGAACCCTAAAGTCTTCCGACTTCACATAGAAATATCGCCTCTGCTAGTTGGGCGTCTTATTCGGATGCCTAGTGATTATGTTGTAGTTAGGGCGCATCTTCATCGTGTATATGCCATCCTTCTCTGGTTTAATCGAGGATACCTCCTTGAACGCCCAAACGTTGAGAGGCATCCCTATCTCTGTGGCCAAAACCGTGAACGCGACAGCTAGACGATATCCGCCCATTCCAAGCTACGAGAGGGCGATCTTCCGACGAAAGACGTATGACATGAATAGACGCGGTATAGGAAACCGCACCAGCGCGTCCTTCTCGAAGTATGCCTCGTATAGACATTGATATCCACTCGGCGGCGACCAAGGCCTTTCTTCATTCGTCGGGATAAGAAACGTTATGTTCCTCACATCAATGTTCTTCAGCAACCTCTTGACGCCCTCCCCCCCCCCACGGTCAAATCTGTTCCCCGAATATTTTGCCACACCTGACCAATCAAGACGGGGGAACGTCTCATCGCAGGATCCAAGGGAGGCAACTCTTCCGATTATCCGCGATCATGGAAGAGAATCGGCACGAAATTGTCGAGTCGCCGACTAGCTGCATCTTCTGTCTCGTTAGAGCTTGATGCATTCTCCTCCCCATGAGACGAGGAAGAGGAATTTCTAGTTTCGGAACCAGCGGAAGAAGAGATTTTCTCCCATGTCCATCAAAGCATCATGATGGACCAGCCCGAAGTCATCAAGAAACTTGTTAGTCGTCGCGTCCCTTGCCGGACTTGAATCAGCGGCAATATCATTGCCTTTTTCTGTGCGAGTCAACCGGCGATCTTATCCTTTTCCCGACAACATGACCTTCGTAAAGCGTATATATATTACAACAATTAATAGATAGAAAGTAGATAGAAGGTAACAAGAGAATACATGTGCTAGGAGAGAAGAATGAGGAATGACGGAGAGAAGCGCCCATTTATAGAGAGGGGGAGAACACGCCTCCTGGGGCGCAATAATTAGGTCTAGAAGGGCCTAATTGGGCCTCGGGGTCATCGACAGCCCAGCTTGCATGAGACGTTTCGCCTTCCCTCTCCAAAAGCCCAACCTGCTCGTGATGATTCATCTTCTCGGTTAAGCTGTAAAACCTGAGGAATCGGTTTGAAATGAACCAAAAAGGAATTAGTCGAGTTGTTGCGACGAAACTCACGATTCAGGGCTAACGACCCACGACCTGACTCAACGACAAAGCGACTATAGCCCATGCTACTATTTCTGAACCCGACCAACAAATTCACTGAGATCATCTGCGACAATCACGAGTGAACTGAGGGGACTTACTATAGGAGGTGAGTTGTACCCACCTTCCATGGCCCAAGAAACAGTAGGCCCGGACCGCAAAGGCCAAAACGATGTAGTTTTTGGCCGGCTAGGAAGGCGGCAAAAGAGCCAAAACGACCAAAAGCCCGATCGTTTTGGTCGAAGCCCATTTCGACCAAGGGCCAAGTGGAAACCGGCTTAGGGCATCGACGAAAAGCAGCCTATGAAAGGAGACGAAATGTCACCAAACAGGGGAGAGACTCTTACACAAGCACATAGAAGGCCGCTAGAATTATGGTTCTTAACCTGTAATACTCTAGCCGACTTGTTTTACTTTCAGTAATTCCGGCGACCTAACGTTCGCCGGCACTTGTAATCTTCATCTTTTCCCTTATAAATCATCGTTAATCAAAGAAACGCTTTTTATACCCACAATTGAGTTATGTTCAAGCCGTGAGAGCCAACCGAACTCAGATCCAACACCTAGCTAAGATTTTATTGTAAAAGTTTTACGTATTATTGGTTCATTTGTGAATAACTAATATTATTTTGATACAATTGCTATTTCTAACAAGAATTTTGGTGGTATTAGAATTAATAGGAATTAATAGATATTATTGTCAGATTATGGTGGAGATCTTGACAATCGAAGGTCATATACATGGTATGTTTTTACTTTTACAGGAGCACCTATATATTGGAGATCGGTGCAAAAATTTATTATAGCGATGCCAACCACGAAAGGTGAATATTTGGCACTTGAAGAAGCATCTAAAGAAGCAGTTTGGGTATAAAGAATTGTATTCGAGTTGGGTGTTGATCAAGGAGGTGTTCTGTTAAATTGTGATAGTTAAAGCTCATTGTGTTCGGTTAAGAATCAAGTGTATCATGAAAGGATGAACCACATAGCTATAAAGTTTCATATAGTAATGGAGTTAGAAATTTCTGAAGAAGTCTTACTGGAAAAAGGTGCAAACGTCGGAAAATGCAGATAACATGTTAATCAAGCCTGTTACAATGAAGAAGTTCAATCATTGCTTGAATTTTCTCCATGTTGGCCAATGCTAAAAAGAAAAGAAATGCCCCATAAGATATATGGGATAAAACATCTCGTATAGATTTTTCGTCAAGATGTAGTTTGTTGATTCTGAAAATCTTTTAAATCTTTGTGCTGTACAATATGATTTTAAGATTAAAAGTTTTACTTTTTCTAAAATAAAGATGTTTTCCTAAAGGAAAAAGGAGATTAGGTTTTAAGACTATTATAAATACGGGTTCAAAAGATTATAAACTTATACATTCATACAATCAATATACAAATCTCAAACATGTATTTGTAAGAATAATTCATTTTGCTCTTAGGTTTCTTTCATTTTTTAAAGTTAGTTCACTTTTATTCATACTAAGATGATTTCGAATATGTGTTGTGTTAAATGATTACTCCAAATATCTATTTATTCTTACTACGTTTAGCTTTCACCATGATATATTATAAAGGTAAAAAAATTCTATGAATTCTTAAAGTACCTTATTTAATGTGTTTATGAACATAATAAGTAAAAAAATATTCTGAAAGACATTTAGTTGTTCAAATTAACAGATTGCCCAAATATTTGGTTCTTTGGTGGTCTGCAGCAACAGCCAGTCTTGTCTCTAAAAGATCCACAAAACCAGTCTTTATAACCTTTCCACTTGCAAATATGTTCACAAGCGTCAGTGCAGGGTCCAAAACAATCACCAACAACAGTGAATGTGTTCAATTGTTTTGCAAAATAACAAAGATTAGTTAGAAATATACAATGAGTAAAACCCTCAAAACAAAACAATCTAGATCTAGTTTTAAGCAATCTTAAAGCTAATGAAAACAAACTTCAACATAATCGAATATATAAACTATGAAGAAGATCTCTCCACCATCAACAAATAATATGTGAAAAGGTACACAAATGGGAAATTGGAAAAATGCAAATATTGTTATAAAATTAAGATTCAGATAAATGAAATGACTATGAAAAATAAGTAATAACAATATATAATTTATAACGATCATTAAAAACAACATTAACACACGCTCTCTCATGCGAATTAGGATCTTATTTGTATATATATATATATATAAATGTCGTAAGATATTATTAATAGTTGCAACACAAAACAAAATATGCATGTTAGCCTGGCCTTTTTCTTAGTCAGAATGATATTTAGAAATTTGAGAATAGTAATGAAAGTTATTGATTAACCTGTAACGAACAGAAACAAAATTATTGCAATGGTACTAACAACAACTGAAGATCTGGGTGTGGGGGGAGGATATGTGTTGAGAATGTATTCTTATGTTTAGGTTTTCATGAGTTTTGTTGAGATATAAGAGGTTTAATATACTTGATTGGCGATATAAATTTGGAAGAAGATCGAAGTCAATGATTTTCTTTAATATTGTTCTACACATTAATTATTCCCTCTATTTCATATTAATTGTCATTTTAGTTTTGTGCACACGAATTAAGGAAATAATTAATTTTCTATACTTTTATAAAAAAACACAATTACCTATACACGTAACCATATTTCAACCAATTGAAAAATAAATTGCACTATAAAACTAATAAATTTTGCATTGAAAGTCAAAAAAGACATTTATTTTGTAACAAAAAAAATCTCTACAACGACACTTAATATGAAACGGAGTGAGTATCTAATAAAGTCAAGGGGTGGCAAAACTAAGCTAAGATTAGAATAGAAAAGGTATAATGGATATTTTTCTTTTCAGAATTTTGACTAGAAATTTATCATTGAGTAGATTAGTATCCAAAATTAAACTTAGGATAAGAAAAACTGATTACAATATTGTTGACAAATTAAGTCTAATTTAAATGTTGAATTCCATGTAAATGTGAATTTAAATTGGGAGATTTGTCAAACATGACTCAAAACTTGAATTTAAATGCAAAAATGTACCACAACTCAAATCAAATGCAAAAGTAACTTAAAAGGCTAGTGAAATTACAAATTCCCCTCATGAATACACAAAAAAATAGTATTGTAGTTTACTATTATAACCCTGCGAGTGAGAAGACAAGTCTTCTCATAATGTAGATATTTAAAATAGTTTATAAATTTTATAAAAAATATTTTGATTAGTAAAAAAATACTAATATTGTAATTATAGACATTTATAAATGATGTAAATTTAGATTTGCTAAAATTAAATAGTTTTCAATATAGATGAGTGAATGTAAGTTAGTCATGATATTTTTTGGTTTAGGGTTGATAGTTATGTTATAGTATTATATGTTTTTATAGGGTTAGATTGTGGTATCTTAGTTTTTTTTTCAAAAACTAAATTTGACCTATATGTGTTTAGTTTTGTATATATTAAAAACTTTACAAGTTTATTTTGAGTTTAATAAAGTTTTTGTATGTGATTTAGTAATAGATTTGATTTTGGAGTTTTGGAAGACTTAAATTTTCGAAGATATAATGCACTAGAAGACTTACTAGAAGATTTAACTATCATTTTCCGCTTAAAATTTTAGAAGAATTTAGGTTTCCCGCCTATTGTTAAGTCTTCTAATAAGTCTTCATGTGGAAGTCTTAAGTCTTCCAGTGGAAGTCTTAAGTCTTCCATAAGATCTAATGTATTATATCTTAACAATAATTTAATAATTTTGTAAAAAGTATTTTGATAGGGGGAAAATCCTAATCATCTAATTATAGAAATTTTAAGTGATATAAATTTAGATTTAACAAAATTGAATTGTTTTCAACATAGATGACTGAATGTAGACTGAGTGATGATATTCTTTGGTATGAAGGTTTGGTTACATATGTTATAGTATAGTTGTGTTTTTAGGGTTTGATTGTGGATTTTTTTTTAAAACTAAATTTGACTTATATCATAAGTCAAATTTAGCCCAAACTTCTCTAGGAGTTTAGCCCAAACTTTGCACATAACCTTTAGTGATCCATTTTATCACTTCAGGTTAACAAATATTACTGGCATGTGATCCACTTTGATATTTTTTCTAGATCACTTTGCAATCAGTAAATTTAATAATGGCTTGAAAGTGGTTAGATAATAAGTAAAATCTGAAAAAGATCATTATCCTCTTCTTGACTCTAAACTCAATAAAACACACGTAAAACTAAAAGTCAAAATAAAACACAATATCAGTAATGCCTCCTCAGGCTTAAACAACACTGTCCCTAGTGTTATACAGTCCAAGATTGGTGGGAAGATAGATAATAAGTAATAATTTAAACAAAGAATAATTGGTATACCTGATCGCTGGTATAAGTGTCGATTGGGACAGTAAAGTATCGATCGATACTTGTGATGCTTCGTCGATTGACAATGATCAGGTGTCGGTCAAAGCTCAATGCATTCGTTCTCTTGAGATTATTTTTTCACGCGAAATAAAATAAATACGAAATCAGTAAAAACAAAAAATAAAAACTAATTTAGAACTTACTAAATGGGTTATCTCCCATGAAGCACTTGTTTATAGTCTTTAACTTGATGTTTTGGAGGTTTTTGACTAGTATGGAGGTAATTGAACACTTTTTGGATAAAAAGTATCAACATTTTCTTTGTTCATCTCGAACAAGGTGCTAAAGCTTTTGATGGCTTCTTCTCCTTTGGTTTTGTGATCTTGTTGTATTTGAATGATCTCATGTGTGTAATCCATTTTCACCTATAGCTCTTCCATACACTTACCTAACCTTCCAACGCTGTTGTTGAGAGGGAAGTAGATTGCATCAATCTATCTGTAGAACTCATCAAACATCCTCTCATGAGCTGTATAAATGTCAGCTATCATCTCCTCAACTTGATCTCTTCTGTAAACCTCTGGTTCTGCCCGATAAGAAGCTATAGGACAAATTCCAGACATCTCAAAACATTCATCATACACTGATAGACTTAAATAAAAGCCTCCCCAACTATTTGCCATCTCAAATATTGCTTCCATGTCTTCTTTTGAAAGATTGATGATCCTTCCATCCTTAGCATGTGCATTGCTCTTTGCATCTCTCTAAACTCCATGCTCATCTGATGCTACTACACTGAATTTAATCTTAGGTTGAATGGCAGCTTCAATCAAGAAAGTTTCTCGATAATCTGGAGTCGCAGGGGTGTCGGTCGATACTAGTAGATGGGTGTCGATCAACGCCTCACCATCATCTTCGCGTTCTGCGCCAGAATCTAGTAACTAACTGCCACAAATCCTGGATCATTTCCTATCTCAATATATTGCGTTTTCCCATTGATAATTGGTACATGATCATAGAAATCAGTCTCACTGATGAGTGAGAGATACTTAATATTTTTGTTCATGTCACAAACAACACTTACAGGAGCCATGAAGACTCTTCCAAGTAATAGAGAAGAATTCCAGTCTATATGAATATCCATGACAAGATAATCTACTGGAACTAGGGCACTGCCAATTTGTACTTGAAGGTTTCTGACAATCCCTCTTGAATTCACCTTGGAGCAATCCACAAAGGTGAATGAATTACTAGAAGGTTCTATCTCCAGACTCATATGCTCAAACATCACCTTGGGCATAATATTGACTGAAGAACATGTATTGTAGAGTGTATTAGGGTAGCGGTGACCTTCAGTCATGAAGGGAACCACAAAATTCCCAGGGTCACTTTTTTTCTTCGGTGTAATTCTCTTCTTCATCTTCTATCTGACCTGATGAAACATATGCTCAATGTTCTCTTCTGTTTCCTTGCTCTCTCTGAAAAACATCCAGAGTTTTTGGGCCCGATAAGCATCATCGAATGACATGTCCACTGGGATCCTCAACATCCTCTTGGTGAAATTATCCATCTCTTTCTCATTAGCCTCTCTCCTTAAATGCTTAAGAACCTTGTTCTTCTTTCTCTTAGAAATTTCGCTATGTAGCCTACTCAAAAATCATAGGCTCTAATGCATCTTCAAGTTTCTGGTGTCCACTTCTGCCTTTGTTGATGTCTGAGATGAGTATCATGAAGCATTCAATCTTTTTGCATCAATACTTGGTAAACGAACTCGGTAAGTCAGCGATGGGTGTCGATCGACGAAAACGGTAGGGTGTCGATTGAAGAAAATAGTAGGGTGTCGATCGACACTTGTCGTTTCACAAGATTCTATGAATTCATTCTGGGGTGTAGATCGGTGTTCAGCGGTTGGTGTCGATAAACACCATTGCGAACTGCTGAAACACATGGAGCTTTCAACTTGAAAGTCTCCTTCTTGGAGTTTCTCTTCCTTCACCACATGCCAGATATCATCATCTATGATGGCACTCACGTGTTGCTTCCGTCCAACCTCTCTTTTTCATTTAATCAGCGCCTTCTCTCTCCTCACAAGATCACTAGTCTGAACCACTTTAGTTTTCGACTTCTTTACATGGATACTGAGAGCTTTGAACTTGTCATTTAGGTTGGTGTGTACATCATTTTTCTTCCCACTGATTCCACTGTCAGCTGACCCTCAAGAACCTGATCGATCATGCTTTCTATTATGCATTCTTGAGTTGTTGGTGGAGGATTCTGGTAAGAAAAAGTTCCATAGCTCATGTTGTTGTTGTTGTTGTAGGGTCTCTGGTACTGCAAACTTTGGTTGTAGCTACTCCTTTGACCAATGCCATAAGAGTTTATGTTTCCACCCTGATTTCCGTACTTCTAAAAACCAGTGCCACTGATGTAGTTCACATCCTCTTCGTCTCCCTTATCGTTAGCGGTATCAACAGCCGTCTACTTTTTCTGCAAAGCTCACATGCTTCTTGAGAAGCTTATGAACATTGTCAGCTTAGCTTTAACTTCATCCATATGCTCCTTTCCCAAGCTAGCAGTTGATTTCTTCCTCCAAAATCAGTGCTCTTGGTGCTATTGCTAGATGTCAAGTTCTTAATAAGTCTCACAGCTTCTTTAGATTCCTAGTGTTAAAATTTCCCTCACTAACAGTGTCTAGATTCATCTGGTAAACCAAAACGATGCCTCTGAAGAAGGTACTAAGCAGTTGTACCTCGTTGAATTAATGGTGTGGACAGTCTATCTGATATGACTTGAATATGATCTAGGAGCGTCTGAAAGATTATGCAGGGTCTTATGTGAATGTAGCAATTCTGTTCCTCCGGTCTTCAGATAGCGCATCCTCAAATAAATTACGTAGGAAGGCATTTTTTTATATCAGTCCAGGATGTAAGAGATCCTGGTGGTAACTACTTAAACCAATACGAAGCATCTCCAACAAGTGAGTACTTGAAGAGCTTACGAAGAAGGTAGTCCTCAAGAACTCCATTGGCTTTGATAGTAGAAACTAGATCCTCGAACCACTCAAGATGGTCCATCGGATGCTAATGTGGGTGGCCATGGTAAGGTACATGTCCCATAAGTGTAAACTATGCATGATTTGGCTTGAAATCGTGCCTTTGAAAAGTAGGAGGATGAACAACATATTTGTTGGTGTAGTATTGATCTAGAGGGTTGCAATCAGCCAAAATTATGGGTTTAGCAGCCTAGACAATCGCATCAGCTACAACCTGAGCATTGGCTGCAGCATTCTCAGCATTAACAGGTTCTAGAGCAGCTGCTTCTGGGTCAGGGATTATAGCCCCCTGACTATAAATTCTCGACATGTTTCATTACGCAGATGACCCTCGGTTCATGCAAGTCTCCATTCTCATCCCTCGTTAGTATAATAGATTCAACCATGTTGTCTGCTCGCGGGTTGGTGTAGATCGACGAAGATGAGTTGGTATTGATTGTTTCTCGTCACAAGAAGTGCCGATCGACAAAGATGTGTGCTGTCGATTGATGTTGTTCGCTTCTCTTTGATGATCGCGTTTGAAATGTGCAGGGTCTAAGAATACAAGAGAAATGATGAATATGAGATGGTGTCGATAGACGATGTTCGTTTCTTCATGTTTCTTCGGGTACTGCTTGGCATGAACCTGAAAGATGAAGAGAATTTTTTTTATGTAACTAAAACAAAAAGTAAAACCTATTCATCAAGTCTAATGGCGAATCCAATGCTCCTCAACGGCGCCAAATTTGATATCGCTCAAATTACCCTAGAGCAATTCTTTCTCTCAAATAAGAGGTCCAGTTGTAGTACTTAGGGATGAATCCACATGGAGTGTGAGCATACAATAGACTAGAGATATTAAGATTAAGCTAGGTAGTAAATTATAAAGCAGTGAATAGCAGTTACAAATAAATAGTTGGCTTGTAAACGATATGATAAAGTAGCTTGACTAACGGCTTCAGGCAATATAATTATGATGTATAGATGCTAAGGATGTGTTATAAACCGTCCTAGAAATCAAATATAGGAGTAAGATATCTAGCTCTCGCTATGAGTCTAATCAGATGAATAAGTCTTTGTTCCAGTTGTCGCATGCGAATAAGGAGCGAGTGTCGGTCAATACTAGGGATGAGTGTCGATCTATGTGTCTTAATCGATATGTTCACTAAGTTATTCTAGACCAGCTCTCGCATGTATCTAACAACCTAGCTCAGAAAAATTAATATCAGGTGATGAATCTACTTTCGTAGTTATTAGTATACTATGTTCAGGTTTCTAGTTAGTTAGGATCCTAAAAGATCACTCTAGCACTTTTATATCTCAGCAATTCATATAAACCCTAACTAGATTCGGATCCACGCACTTGCGCGGATTACTTTCTTTCATAAATATACTTTTATATTTATATAAATAGTATTTAGTATTTTATATGTTAAATAAATGAGAGTAATTTAATTTATTTTGGTGGTCATTATTATTAAATAAATATATTGTTGTTGAGTATTTTATTAACCTAGGAAATGTATTTTTAATTATTTTAAAAATGTAAGAATGTTAAATTGTTTTTTATAATTTTATAATATAAGTTTAGTTAAGAAGATAATACACTAGTCGCCATACATTACAAAGGTTAGTAATCTCTTTATATAGAAATTCAATCTAAAAGGAAGTGAAATGTTCTTTATGAATGAAATGTAAACAATTTGAATCATCCAGAATAGATGAAAAGAATATTTGAATATCTTCAGTGAAACGTCATTCACCTATTCACCTATAGCCTATAGGAAGATGTCGTACGAATATTATATGTCAGCATGGATTTTAAAACGCTAGATAGGAAAAAGCAAAGATAAACGTAAATCAAATAAAAAGAAATTTAAAGACTATAGTAAAGTGATAAATGTTTTGAGATGTTGAGTCTGAAAAGATGAGGATTTTTGGCAGCCATGGAAAGTCTATAGATATAGATATTTTTGATTTTAGATTTAAAAATATACATCATTAGTTTCAAAACAGAAAAGATTTTTTAGGTGTTCTTATTGATTCGAGTATAAAAATCTGACCATGTTAATAACAAATGTTGAAAATATTATTATTATATTCCTAAAAATTCAAAAATTATAGGATTTTGTAATATTCTGTATTACATCTATTTTCCATATTCAAAAATATATTTTTTTGTTAAATTCTGCAATTAGTTTGAATAGTTTAGAGTCTACATATTTATTTATTACTAAATATATATTCTGTTGATTTGCATATTTCGTTTATATATATATATATATCGTTGTAAATATATATAAAATGCATTGAATATTAAACTTTTGATAAATATATGTAGTCTGCGAACTTAGTGTTCACAGCCTTAGTTTGAATGATACAGATTTGAAAATTAACCCAAGTCGGTTTGATTGAAATCAAAACATTTAGTTAGAAAAAAGTTTACTCTAAAGTATTAGGTTTGGTTTAAAACATATTTGGTTCTTGAATAAAGTATTGTTATATATATGGCATATTCCCTATTTTAAATTAAATCAAAATTGGTCAGACTGATACACTAACATTTTACTTGGATATTGGGTGGGTTATGAAGAGAAAAAAAGTCAGATGGTAATGTTCCCTTGTAATGTTGGCGTATACCTTATCGAAAGTAATAAGAGAATATACTTTTATTTACTAAGGGAATAACAACACATTAATGTAACTTGTTGGGTTGAAAATTATTTGACTTATGAATTGGTCCTATAACAACCTTATACAGTAGATATTTTTAGGACTCTATTTTAATATATTAGATAAAACCCTAAATCTAACAAGAGAAACAACTGAGACAAGATTAAGCAAAACATAACAATAATCTGAATAGAATGCATCTATAGATAGACTAAGAAATCTGGAGTTCCAATACAAATCTCTTAAAGAGTGTTGATCTCCTCTCCAGACAAATAACTATAAAGCTCTTAATAATAGTGGTTGTAGGTAGTTGTGGTGGGTGTTTGTAGGTGTTGTGTTGTCCAAACAATTCAAAACACATAAATACTAGGTATATGTTGGCAAGGGACAGTCTTGTAAATAAGTGGATTTTTTGGGCTTGAGTCGGTCTTGACTTTAAGTCGGCCCGTCTACGCTAGCGGGTATCGATTGGCACCAACAAGTCGGTGTCGATCGATACTTCTTCTTGATTTTGACTTTGACTTCTAATTTCTTCAACATCTATGAGTTTCGTCATCATTAAGCTCCAGAATACTCCATAATCTTCACATTGCTCCAAAACATATATGGACCTATAAACACTCTCAAATAGACTCCAAACACCTATAGTAGACTCTAAAAAGCACATATACTATGAGTGAAAACTGGTAAATCCATAGTACATAACTAGACCAAGTGGTTCTCATCATAGCTTCAAGATATGGTCGTGTTGCACTTTTATGGTTAAATCTTGATATTGAACGCTGTTTCGAAACAAGTTTACAAAAGCATCCTAAGATTCAACAACGCTTCCGAAATCTGGAAAGATCTAGCCACACGGTTTCATATCACGAATCTTCCACGATCGTATAATGTTTCTCAATAGATTTGGTCTTTGCAACAAGGTTTTATGGACTTAACAACATATTATATTACCTTGAAGGCCTTATGGGATGAGTTAGATGGTGCGAGCTGTGTCAATAATTACTGAAATTATGATTGTTGTAAAGCTATGAACAAGAAGGCAGAAAATTCTACGATTATTAAGTTTCTCGCAGGCCTGAATAAATCTTTTGTTATCATAAGAAGTTAGATAATCATGAAGAAGAATGTTCATGAGTTATCTAAAATATACAATCTTCTAGATCAGAATTCTAGCCAGACGAATCTCAGCTCGGTTCATAATGATTCAACTTTTCAAGTAGCATCAAGTGTCCAGTCTCCTACACTGGCTTATGCGGTCAATCCAACTATCAACATAAGCAACATAATGCTTCAGATTATTTCGATACAATTGCTATTTCTAAACAAGAACTTTGGTAGTATTGGAATTAATAGGTATTATTGTCAGATTATGGTGGAGATCTTGACAATTAAAGGTCAACTACATGATATGTTTTTACTTTTGCAGGAACACCTATATGTTGGAGATCGGTTCAACAACCTATTATAGTGATCTCAACAACGGAAGTTGAACATTTGGCACTTGGAGAATCAGCTAAGGAAGCAGTTTGGGTACAATGGATTGTAAGGAGGTGTTCAATTACATTATGATAATTAAAGTGCATTGTGTTTGGCTAAGAATCAAGTCTACCATGAAAGGACGAAGCACGTAGCTATAAAGCGCATTGCAACTTTTGGAGAAGTCTTACTGCAAAAGGTGCAAATTTCAGAAAATGCAGCTGGCATGTTAACCAAGTCCATTACAATGGAGAAGTTCAGTCATTGCTTGGATTTGCTCCATGTTGGCTGAAAGGAAGATACACTCGCTATCAAGATCAACATCTGGGCGGTACAATATGCTTTTCAGGATTAGAAAATTTATTTTTTTAAAATCAAGACGTTTTCTGAAAGGAAAAAGGGATCAGTTTTTGAGATTATTACAAATATGGATTCATGAGATTGTAAATTTATTTATTCACATAATCAATATAAAAATCTTAATCATGTATTTGACTCAGTTCATTTTGGTCTTAATTTTCTTCGATTTTTTCAAAGTGAGTTCACTTTCATTCATAATCAATATGTGTTGTGTAAACGATTACTCCAAATACTTATTTATTCTTATCACGTTTAGCTTTCACCATGATATATTATAAAGGTAAAATTTATTCTATGAGTTCTTAAATACTTTATTTAATGTTTTTATGATCATACAAAGTTAAAAAAAATCTGAAAGACATTTAGTTGTTCAAATTAACGGATTGCCCAAATATTTCTTTGGTGGTCTGCAGCAACAACTTAGCTTGAGTCTAAATGATCCACAAATCCAGTCATTATAACCTTTCGTCTTGCAAATATATTCACAAGCGCCAGTGCAGGCTCCAAAACAATCAGCATCAACAGTGAATGCATTCACTTGTTCTGCAAAATAATAAAGATTAGTTAGAAATATATAATGAGTAATATATAATGAGTAATATATAATGAGTAAAACCCCCAAAACAAAACAATCTTGGCCTAGTTTTAAGCAATGTTAAAGTTAATGAAAATAAACTTCAACATAATCGAATATATAAAATATGAAGAGGATCTCTCCAATATCAACAAATAATATGTGAAAGGGCACTAAAATGGTACATTGGAAAAATGCAAATATTGTTATAAAATTAAGATTCAGATAAATAAAATGACTATGAAAAATAAGTAAATAGTTATCATTTTTTTATGAAAGTGTTTAAAAGTATGATAATAACAATATTCATAACAACGCAAGGAGATATTATTAATCCAAAATAAAATGACAATAGGTTATTTATAACAACTATTAAAAACAGCATTAACGCACACTCTCTCATGCGAATGATTAGGATCTTATTTGTATATATATAAATATCTCTTTTACAAAAAAAAAATATATATAAATATCGTAAGATATTATTAATAATTGCAATACAAAAAAAAATATGCATGTTAGCCTGGCTTTTTTTCTTAGTCAGAATAATATTTAGAAAATTTGAGAATAGTAATGAAATTCGTGATTAACATGTAACGACCAGCAACAAAATTATTGCAATGGTACTAACAAAAACTGAAGATCTGATGTTCTTCATATTCAGAATAGGGGGTAGAAGGGGGAATATGTGTTGAAAATGTATTCTTATGTTTAGGTTTTCATGAGTTTGTTGAGATCTAAGAGGTTTTATATAGTTGATTGGCGATATAAATTTGGCAGAAGATTGAAGTCAATGATTTTTTTTAATGACTATACATTTATTATTTAATAAAGTCAAGGGATGGTAAAAGGAAGCTAAGATCAGAATAGAAAAGGTATAATAGATTTAATTTTGACTTGAAATTTATCATTGACTAGATTAGTATGCAAAATTAAATTTAGGATAAGAAAAACTGATTACAATATTTTGACATATTAATCCTCATATATATTAATTTAGAAGTCATTTAAGTGATTTTTGCTGACGTGTCGTTCATAAGAGAACTCTCCAATTAATTGTTATAATTTGATTGGTTGATGATTTTTTATTTTTTTATTTTTTTAATTAAAAATTTTAAAAGAAAACTAATTCTAGAATTTCCTAATATAATCTATGTTTCCAAACAAACAATTAAACACCTTAACTTTAGATTAATTAACATAATTTGTTTATAAAAATAAATTAAATATCAGAGATTAGATTCTAGAAACTCATATATACATATATATGTTACTACATAAACAATTATAAAATGATTTTCAATATATTTATATTAATAATGAATACAATAAATCATAGATTTCAGAAAACTAATCAATCTAAACCTAATAATATTAATTAAACTCACTCATTAACTATATATATATATGTATATATATATATATATATTCTAAGAATATGTCAAATGAGAGTTAAATAGTCAAATATATAATTTATAAAAAAAATCATTTATTAATGACAATGTGATATCATAAATGATTTATCACTTTTTGAAATGATTAAAATATTTTTATATTTTAAAATATAAAAATATACAATAAATCATTTAAAATTATATTAATCAAGAAAAAAAGTTTATTTAACTCATCTACTTATGTAAACAAATGTATTAAAATTATTTTATGTTAAGGCATTTATTATATGGTAATTCATTTAAGCTACTATATGGTAAGTCATTTAAAATTAGATTAAATGAAAAACACGCTTTTCCTAGAGTTAATACTTTATCAATATATTTTATATAGCTTTGAGTATAATATAATTAGCATGCTTATTCTTAATAGGAAAAGTAGACATAAATTAAAATACGAGAGAAAATAATAAAATATGATTGTTGTGTTCTTGGTTTTTAATATTTTTTATGATTTATTTTTTATTTTTTTGTCGAGATATATGTATTATTGTGTTATTACAATGTGAACTAATTAGTTTATGTGTTTTAAAAACGTTAAGATAAATTGAGTAAGGAAGATCAATAAAAATTACCAATTCTACAAGTGCTAAATTCAAAAATGAAAAATATAATGTAAATTAAAAATAAGAATATTATCTAAAAAATAATAAGATGTATTTTTTGAAGTTTAATAAACTTTTAAAATGTACAATAATAAAAAATAACAAATTTTATATAAAGTTTATTTTGATTTAACATTGGATCTCACATTAATAGTAAGTATATATGCCTAAATAACGACATTGCATTATTTTAATTAATCAAATTTAGTTAAAATATATATGTTTTAAAGTAATTTAAAATAAATAAAAATAATACTTTAAAAAGATATCTAAATTATGCGTAGTTTTAATAAAAACAATTTTCTCCGATGAATTACTATTTGATAAAATAGTGTGATGATCGGAGATAATTTAAGAAAAAAATTGTTTTCTTAACTCATTTGAGTGTTATGTTAAACACTAAATAAAAATGAGTGAGAAAGTCTGATTTATGATTTAACAAAATTATGGGAAAATTGCTGAAACTACCATTTCCTAATACATATTTTCATGTTTACCTTAACCAAATGTATCCTTAGTTTTAAGGAGATATATCCTACTATATATTAATTGATAAGCCACTTAAGTATTTTTGCTTATGTGTCATTAATAGATTAAGTTTTTAAAATAATTATAATTTGATTGATTGTTAACTTTTATTAGTTAACTTTTAAAAATAAAAATTAACTCTAAAATTAATTAATACTAAAAGTTACCGAATATCACAAGTGATATTACAATAATGATTTCTGGTTAATAAATGTAGAACTAGAGAAAGAATATATATAATTTATCAATTTCTTTACTTTTTCAGCTATTTATATATAATTAAATAAAATACTTTAACATTTTTATAGAAATAAATTTGATAGCTATGTATTCATATATAAAGTAATTATATTTGTAGGTAAGAAATTATTAGATATTTTTAAGTTTTTAAAGCTTACACAAAAACGCTTACAAAAGATATTCATGATAAAAGCCACTGATTATATTGGTTCTATTGGAAATATACAAAAAAATAACTTCTTTTTCTAGTGAAAGCTAGAATATTTCCAGTTTTCACGTGTTAAAATAAAATATAAAGTAATTCTATAAGAGAAATATTTTTAAAACTAAGATTTATGTTGTTGAACTATTTTAAATCTCACTGATCTTCTAAAAATATATACTGAAATTTATGATTATTCATCTATTTGAAATTAAAAATTAAAATTTTAAAATTTCTAATTATTATTCAAAAGCTATAACAGTGTAAACATAATATATATTTTTGATATGATATAATTACCCTTAAAATTACGGGCAAACACCTAGTTATGGTTTAAATGTTAAAATCCATGTAAATGTGAATTCAAATTCCAGAAATAAGTGAAAACACTATCGAAGTTAAATACAAGGATCAAAATGAGACACTATGCAAGAATCTAAAAGTCAAATCTAAGTCGTCTTACCCATGATGAAGCTTTACAGGAGATTGATCATTTTATTGTGTGCAGTAGGCGAGGATCGGGAGTGAAGTTCTTTTGGTGGTGATCAGTGGCAAAGTTAAAGTGACAGTATTATTTTGTAAGAAAATGAGTAAAAGGTGATGGATAAAATAGAAAACCAGTTTAACTAAACGAATAATTTATTTTGTGCTCCGGTATAATTTATGCCAAGATTCGCCTCTTGTTGTGATTCCATATCAAATGAAATGCTTCTCCACTGTCAGTAATATGAGAGAGATATTTAGATTGGTTTTAGACAGTGAGAATACTCATTAATTTCTTAGGTAAAAGATATCATGTTTTGATGTTAAATTATGGATGTTTTTTTAATACTAAACTTAATATTTTATGAATTGTTTGCATATCTATTTTAGTTATGTAACTCAAGGAGCTAGCTATGATCAAATCAAGCTTTTAATATTTCAATCCCATGGGAATTTCCACGGTTGTGTTGGTGGAGATAACTAATCCCTCGACATGAAAAGGGAAATATGAAGGGGGAAATATGACAAAGAGATGCAAGGACGAAAATGACTTCCATCAAGATTTATCAATCCTCCTAATACCTAATAAAAGTTGAAAATTTTGTTTTTCATTTTGGTATTTTTTGTGTTAAGTAGAAATTTAATGTTAGACTTTATGTACAGCTGTATCTATTAGACATATCTAAGATTTTACCGTAAATATTTTACGTATTATTGAATAACTAATATTATTTTGATACAATTGCTATTTCTAACAAGAATTTTTGTGGTATTATAATTAATAAGAATTAATAGATATTATTGTCAAATTATGGTGGAGATCTTGACAATCGAAAGTCAAATACATGGTATGCTTTTACTTTTACAAGAGTACCTATATGTTGGAGATCGGTGCAAAAACCTATTATAGTGATGTCAACCATGAAAGGTGAATATTTGGCACTTGAAGAAGCATGTAAGGAAGCAGTTTGGGTATAAAGAATTGTATCCGAGTTGCGTGTTGATCAAGAAGGTGTTCAGTTAAATTGTGATAGTTAAAGCTCATTGTGTTCAGTTAAGAATCAAGTGTACCATGAAAGGATGAACCACATAGCTATAAAATTTCATAAAGTAATGGAGTTAGCAATTTCCGGAGAAGTCTTACTGGAAAAAGTGCAAATGTCAAAAAATGCAGAAAACATGTTAATCAAGCATGTTACAATGAAGAAGTTCAATCATTGTTTGAATTTGCTCCATGTTAACCGATGCTAAAAAGAAAAGAAGTGCCCCATAAGATATATGGGATAAAAAATCTCGTAAAAAATTTTCGTCAAGATGTAGTTTGTTAATTCTGAAAATGTTTTAAATATTTGTGCTGTACAATATGATTTTTAAGATTAGAAAATTTACTTTTTCTAAAATAAAGATGTTTTCCTAAAGGAAAAAAGAGATTAGGTTTTGAGACTATTATAAATACGGGTTCAAAAGATTGTAAATTTATATATTCATACAATCAATATACAAATCTCAAACATGTATTTTTAAGAATAATTCATTTTGCTCTTAAGTTTCTTTCATTTTTTAAAGTTAGTTCACTTTCATTCATACTAAGATGATTTCGAATATGTGTTGTGTTAAACGATTACTCCAAATATTTATTTATTCTTACCACGTTTAGCTTTCACCATGATATATTATAAAGGTAAAAAAATCTCTATGAATTTTTAAAGTACCTTATTTAATGTTTTTATTAACATAATAAGTAAAAAAATATTCTGAAAGACATTTAGTTGTTCAAATTATCGGATTGCCCAAATATTTGGTCCTTTGGTGGTCTGCAGCAACAACCAGTCTTGTCTCTAAAAGATCCACAAAACCAGTCTTTATAACCTTTCCACTTGCAAATATGTTCACAAGCGTCAGTGCAGGGTCCAAAACAATCACCAACAACAGTGAATGTGTTCAATAGTTCTGCAAAATAACAAAGATTAGTTAGTAATATACAATGAATAAAACCCTCAAAACAAAACAATCTAGATCTAGTTTTAAGCAATGTTAAAGCTAATGAAAATAAACTTCAACATAATCGAATATATAAAATTTGAAGAAGATCTCCCCACCATCAACAAATAATATGTGAAAAGGTACACAAATGGTAAATTAGAAAAAATGCAAATATTGTTATAAAATTAAGATTCAGATAAATGAAATGACTATGAAAATAAGTAATAACAATATATCATTTATAACGATCATTAAAAACAACATTAACACAAGCTCTCTCATGCGAATTAGGATCTTATTTGTATATATATAAATGTCGTAAGATATTATTAATAGTTGCAACACAAAACAAAATATGCATGTTAGCCTGGCCTTTTTCTTAGTCAGAATGATATTTAGAAATTTGAGAATACTAATGAAAGTATTGATTAACCTGTAACGAACAGAAACAAAATTTTTGCAATGGTACTAACAACAACTGAAGATCTGGGTGTGGGGAGAGGATATGTGTTGAGAATGTATTCTTATGTTTAGGTTTTCATGAGTTTTGTTGAGATATAAGAGGTTTAATATACTTGTCAATTAATTTTCTCTAGATAATCAGTTAAGTAAATAATGATGTCATGCAAATAAATGAAATGAACGCAAAATTATATAAATAGTATTTTATAAATCATTTAAATTTATTTTTGGATTTATTGTGTATACATAATTATTTTGTATATGATTTTATAATTAATTTAATATTTAATATTTATATTCATTTTAAGATATATTTTATTATTTAATTTATGATCCTAGTAAAATATGTTTCTGGCGCCACTGCGTGAAATGAAATAAATGTAATTTGGTACACAATTTTAGAAATAGGAATAGTTGTCGACAAGATATTATGGCATGTAATGCCAAGATGTTATCAGATTGTTTAAAGATTTTTTTTGTTACCAAAAATTTAAACTAGATAAATATTTTTTTATCTCGAGTTTTTTCTTGTGTTCACTTCTCTAAGGTGAATCTCAGTGATACCTAATAAACATTTAACTCATAATTTGCTAATACAAAAATAATAAATAATCAGAAAATATATTAATTACCAAAAAGAAAAAAAAATTGTGTTGACTTAGCAAATTAAACGAGATGAACTTTAAACCATAAACTAGATTTTAACCCGCACGTCCGTGCGAATATTTTTCTATTTTATAAATGTATTTGACATTGTTACAAATATTTTAATTGTATAATTTTTAGTTTAGTGATATATATTGTGTAACTCTATAATTTTTTTTATATTTCTTCTTCAACATTATTAATATATAGTGATTTGTTTAAAACATTTTAATTTGTTATTAATTTTTTATTACTTACTAATATATTTTCGAGTTAGATACAATAAAATAACCATATGAAATAATCAAATAAAGAATCTCTTTCAAAATATGTTTTTTTTAATTTATACATTTTGCATATAATATATTTTAAATTTTATTTATTTATATTATTTAAAATAAATTTATTTAATGTGTATAAGAAAATATACTTTAACATATATCATTTTAGTGTTTTACGGAATTTATAAGTAAAAACACTGTTTTGTTTAAATAATATAGACTTATTTTTAGTAAATTTTATACATAGTAGTATCTATCATATTATTTTATTAAAATTTATTGATATATGATATTTTTTGGATGTTATGATATTAAGTTTTATTTTAAAAAAATTAAGACTTCATTGCTTTAATTTTTACAGCATATTCAAATAGTTTTTTCTTGATGCATTTCAAAACTTTATTCTTTATTATCCACGATTTTATCTTTTGTAGAATTTGCAATATTATTATTTTGAGTGTAAATATTTATTTTCAAAATTTTATATTTGTCAAAAAAATTTAGAAAATTACACAACTTTTTTTTAGTTTGAAACATCAAATTAATTTTGATTTTTTTGTTACTACATCTAATCTATTATTTTATACATAAGATATTTCAATTTTGGTACTATTTAAAAGAAAATTGCCAACATATTTTTTATAATTAAAAAAAAAATTAAAATTTGATTTGTCATTAATATATTAAGTGAGTTGCTAAAATACTATAGTTTTCTGTTGACATTTTTTTTAAATAGTATATCAATATAAAGTTTATTATATATTATTATATTTTTGTAACAAACATTTTAAACAATATATTGTTGAGAGTTTCAATATAAATAAAAAATTGTAGATATATGAGTTTAACATATGTTAATACATTTATTTTGTACAAAGCTATTATACAGTTTATGAATTTTAGCTTATTTTAATGATGAATGATGATTTATTTAAATGAAAAACTTTACAATTTAAAATTTGTTAATTTACCTATTTAATATATTTTTACCATATTTAATTTATGTAACACTTCTATTTTCATATAATCCAGAATATATTTATATAATTTATAAAAAAATAGTAGAATTTTTATTTTCTTGTTTATACTAAAATTTTAGTTAAAATTGATTTATAATGATATTATATAACTAATTACGAAATTTATTAATGTATTATTTTATAAAAATATTTAAATTCTTAAGTAAGATTTTGTTAGATTCTTTCTCAACAGATTTTGTGGGTGTTATTAATGTAATTAAAAAATAAAATAAAAATTCTACTTGGTTTATTATTAATGTTCCAAATTTATATACTCAAAATATTCGGTGGGTGTTGCACACGTTTTAGAAGGATTGAAAATTATGTTATCAAATTATAAATATGGTATAATGAGTTGAGGAATATTCTAGAAAAAAATTTGGTTCCTAATTGATTGATTATCAAAATCGTGATTGTTTGAAAAATTTATTATATCTAATATCTAATATATTTAAATTCAAAATCTTATAGGTTCAAAAATAGACTATTTTATTTGGTTCCTAATTGATTATGTCAACTATTTTATACTTCAAAAATTGTGTATTTCGACATTTTATAAATCAAATATAATTTATATATTTATGTTAATATCATTTAGAAATCAAGTATTTCTAATATCGTTGGAGAAAATGATTAGAATAAATGACGGATATCTATTATCAATAAATTATTACAAAAATTTTAGGAAGATATACATTAAAAATATATGAAAATCATAAATATTTGTTCAATTGTTTGCAATATTAGATAGATTTGAGTATAAAAATATTCGGTATTTCTATTTTCTAACTGAAATATGTGCAACTGATCACAATATTTCCTATATTCGTGTACATGTATATTTTTATATTTTAGTTATTATTCTAAACGGAGATCGATATTTAATACATGTTTTTCTGAAAATTAAACGCTCAAAACTTTTATATTTTACTAAAATAAATAAATCAATACTATATTTATAGATAGTTTTATATAACATACACTATATATTTCGAGATTGTTTTTTTTTACGACAAAGAAATAACAACCCATTGAAATTAATTAATTTAAATATATTATTTTAAATGATATTGGAAGAATCTTTAAATAAAAAAGAAATGAGATGACTTAATGTGTAGATAGAAGAAAATATTTAATTTGTTATCCGTGTTTCCAAACATTCTTCCTTTAGTCTACTATCTATGTTTCCAAACATTCAATTTTATACTTGATTTTTAATAATATAGATGTTAGTTAATAGATAAGTCACAATATTTTTTAATAAGTCCAAAAAAAACATGCTTAGGTAATTTTCAAATTGGACTCTGTTTTAATATATTAGATCCTATGAGTGAACCCTAAACGCTAAACCTTAGAGGGTGAACTCTAAATTCTAGGGAGTGAACCTTAAATTCTATGAGATGAATCCTATACTCTAAACCTTATGGGGTGAACCCTAAACCCTAGAGAGTGAACCTAGGTTTAGGATTTAGGATTCACTCTCTAGGGTTTATGGTTCACCCCATAAAGTTTATGGTTTAGGATTCATCTCTAGGGTTCAGGGTTTAATTTGCTAAATCAACATAAAAGATTTTTTTCCTTGTCGGTAGTTAACACTCTTTTATTAGCTATTATTTTTATTGGTTATAGTGGTGAATCCAAAAAATAATTTTTATCCCTAAACATGATAAACTAAGAATGATTATAATTTTGAATATATACATACGTATTATTAAATAAAAAATTTAAAAAGTATTTTTATTTATTTTACATATAATTTAATGAAAATTTAAATCAACTATTGTAAGTAAAAAATAAAATTTATAAACAAGAAAAAATATTTTTAAATATAATTTAAATTCTAAAGCTTTTATGTATGTATTTGGTGGAGGAAAACACCTAGTTATAAGATTATTTGAAAGCAATTATATCAAATCTAATCTTGAAAACCTAGTCTACTTATATGACAAAACATTTGATCACAAAATAATATTCGGATAGCATGGTTGACGTACGTTAAGCTCTCCGCAAACTCATCAATTTGTTCTTCCATATATCATTCCCATCAACCACATTTTAGGTTTTTAAAGTTTTGTCACCAGATATTCTAAGTTTTAAACTTAGGTGATCATGAAAGTGTAAATGAAAATATTTCTTCCATATATCATTCTGTATCAACAACATTATACGTTTCTTTAATCTAAATTTATCAAACGATTTAGCGCAGAAGCGGTACCATGCAGAGCGATGATGTTGGAAATAGTAGCAGTGGTTTTGGGAATGGTTGGAGGAATGTTAGTTCACTGAAAATCGATGAGGTGGTTTAAACAAAGTGGCGGTTGGATCAAAGCACCCCTTAAAGAAGCAGAGAACAAAGAATGCACTTAATGACATTCATGGAAGTCGCATACCCCAATTGGTACGAACCTGCCCCTGTGATCTCCATTCAAGGTGTTTTCTTCAATGCATACTTTCTCGGATATATAATCCCACCCAAGTTTTCTCACCATATGGTTGTATACCTTGAGGAAAAAGCAATCCACTCTTACGCTGAATATCTCAAGGAACTTGATAATAGTAACTAGGACGGACATAAAATCCGTAACCCAAAATTTGAACCGAATCCAAACCAAAAATCTGATCCGTACCAGGTCTGAAATATAAAAAAAAGAATATTTGAATGGGTCTTGTAGGGGTGTTATAAAATATATTCGAACCCGAAGTGTTATTAACCAAACTCGAATGGGTAATTCGAAAAAATGAAAATTCTGAAAAAATATCAGAAGAAACCGATCCGATGTCCAAATTAATATACACTATAAATATTTAAAACATAATTATGTACTTCAAATATTCAATTTCATATTTATTTTAATATGATATCTAATAATAAGTATTTAAATTTTAAATAATTACCTTATGTACTCAATTCTTTATAAATAAATATATATATATATATATTTTATGTTTGGCTTTTTAATTTTAAATTTTATTTTGGTTAAATCCTAACCGATTCGATATAACCTGAATACGAATGATATATGATTACTTTATGGATTTTAGGATATGATCCAAAATCGATGTGTTATATCCGATTATGATCCATTATTACAAATTTACTAGTATAAGACTTAATATCAGAGACTAAATCCCCCACATCGCTACTTGAAAGCGATCCCAAGTATAGGATTTAGTATTAAATATTAATCCACTTATCACCAATTACTAGGCATAGCCACCGATTATTGGAGGCCCCCTGCTGATGTTGTTCGTGCTGATGAAACACATCACCATGACGTTTAACCATTATGCATACGAAAGTGTGGTTTTGCTCGTGTATCACTACCAAGGTCGTGAACATAGAAACTCCAGCTCCGATCAGATATATTTGAATTTATTTATATATTGTTGAATCGGAAAAGAGTTTTGTTTTGTTTCTTTTCTTTTCGTGAGTTTTTGGACTTATATTATTATATATAAATTTCGAACAAAATTTAGGTTCACCCCCCTATGGTGAACCTTTAAATTCACCTCACCTCAAATAACTAATTAAAATGTCACATATATTAACAAAAAAAAATATTAAATATTTAAAAAAGAAACAAAATAGTTCAAAAAAAAATAATATTTTTTAAAAAGAAATCAAAATCAAATCCTAGACTTAAATTAAAACTGTATACCATAAATCTAAATCCTAAACTCAAACCCTAACCTTATAGCTTAAATTCAAATCCTAAACCTAAACCCAAACCTAATCATATATCTTAAACCCAAACCCTAGATCCTAAATCAAACTCTAAACCCTAGATCCTAAACCCAAATCCTAGACCCTAAATCCTATACCCTAAATCCAAATCCTAAACCCTAGACCCTAAACTCAAATCCAAAACCCAAATTTTAGACCCTAAACCCAAACCCTAAACCCAAATAGGGTTAGGAATTGACAACTAAGTATTTAAGGTCTAGGGTATAGAGTTTGGGTTTAGGGTTTAGGGTCTAAGATTTGGGTTTAGAGTTTGGGTTTAGAGTTTGGGTTTAGAGTTTGGGTTTAGGGTCTAGGGTTTGGATTTAGCGTCTAGGATTTGGGTTTAAGGTTTGAGTTTAGGGTCTAGAATTTGGGTTTATGTTTAGGATCTAGGATTTGGGTTTAGGATCTAGGGTTTAGAGTTTGGGTTTAGGATCTAGGATTTGAATCTAAGGTCTAGGATTTGAGTTTAGGGTCTAGGATTTGGGTTTAGGTTTAGGTTTAGGGTCTAGGGTTTGGGTTTATGGTATAGGATTTTGGGTTTAGGGTATATGATTAGGGTTTGGGTTTAGGTCTAGGATTTTGGTTTAGGGTATAGGGTTAGGGTTAGAGTTTATCATTTAGATTTAGTGTATACGGTTTTAATTTAAATTTAGATTTTGATTTTGACTTTTTTTTAAATATATTTTTGTTAGCTATTTTAATTTTTTTAAGAATATTTAATTTTTTTTTTTTATTAATATATGTGGCACATTGATTGATTATTAAAAGTGATGTAAATTTAAAGGTTCACCATAAAGTGGTGAACGTACGTTTTGTTCATAAATTTCCGGCCTGCAATTTAGTTTCCTCGTTTTCTGATGTTATCATGTAACATAAGGATGCGATTTGTATAAGAAAAGATGCTACTAACTTTCCAACATTCACGTAACAATAATCTTAACCGAAAATATCAAAGATTTACCATAAAGTTTGACTTCTAATGCAAAGGTAATCATGACCGGATTACGGGCCCTTGGGCAAAAAAAAAACAAATTAGGCCCTGTAACTATTAATTTTAATATTTTAATATTTATTATTAAAATTATTTTAAAACAAATTAACTATTTTGAGTTTTAATTAAAATATTTTATACTATCATATTTGTAATAATATTTAAATTAATAATATGACATTTAGACAACACTATAGCATATCTTAATAGTTGAAGTGCTTTATTTTTCACAATTCTGTTACTTGGTGTGTATTGGAAAAAAAGATCAACTCTTTATACACAAAGATTAGTTGCTCACAAAATGATTGCTTATTCATTTGTCATTCTTGTAAAATGCATACTATTTATTTATATTGGTTTTTGATAATGCATGTACCATTTAACCTATGTAAGTAATAGAAATAGTTAGACCATCCTTATCCCAGTTAATTAAGCCCGGTTCTTGATTAATTACTGATTAAAAGTAATTAAAATAAATGAAGAAAGTTGAGGAGACGAGTGGCTTGTCGTCTCGTGAGACAACGGTTCCTGGTGGACACGTGTCACCAAACCAGAGAACGTAGCATTGTTCACGCGTAAAACGCATCTCAAACTCGTGTTTTGCTCTCTCTCTCTCTCTTTCTCTCTCTCTCTCTCTCTCTCTCTCTCTCTCTCTCTCTCTCTCTTTCTCTCTCTCTCTCTCTCTCGAAAGCTCTCGACGAAGGTGATTTGTTTTGCGATTCGATCGTTGATGCATGTGATTGAGGCTGTTGTTGTATCTAATCGGTTTATCGATGTTGAATCTCGTCGAATCTGTTTCTCGGTGGTTCTCTTTGACGGCGCCGGACCTTTCCCGCGATAGCTCGCCTCTAATCGAAAGGTAATCCAGCTCTTTCCTAATCGAAAGGTAATCCAGTTTTTTCAAGAACCTCAAACGAAGAAACTAGCAATAGAGACGGAAAAATTTCAAAGTTCTTTATCAAGTCTTTTCGTACACTTTATTCTTTAAATATGATTAAAAATATGATCAAGAGACCCTTAAGAGTTATTGGGATAAGGATGGTCTTATAATTGTTCACATAATATTATGTACATTAGTAAAAAGCGAAAAAGAAAATTAAAGTGAGCCATGGGGCGATCGCACTGACCGTCCTATACTAAGCCGGCGCTGAAGGTAATAATAGTGAGGACGTTTTAAATTGCATGCTAGAAACTTGTATACATTTTTACACATGAAGTAAAAAAAAAAAAAGGGAGAACTTAATAAATCTTTTATTTAGGGTATGAGTCTTTACTTTCTTTTCGGCCCACAAACCTTTCAAATGTAAAGTTAAAATATTTATTATTATAAAAACAGACAATTATTTTTTTATCAAATAATATTATATTTTAGGTGATTATGTGTCTCTACCACTTTCTTTTAAATGTTCCAAAGACTCTCTCTCTCTCTACTGGCCCCAAATTAATAATCAATAGATTTGCCCATTAAAATAAAGACATGCTTTTCTTTTGATCTATCATGGAGGAGTTTAGGTCAAAGTAATAGTAATCGCAGTTACCAATGAACTTAATAATTATATTTTCCATCATTAAACGGTAGATGAAAAGCAAAAGGGTTTCCATATGCCTATCTCTTCCCTCAACAATTATTAAACAAATAAATTATAAATTATTTTGCTGCACAAATATTTTTTTATAAATTATCTATATCTACATTACTGTTGCTATAAAAATATTTTGACGTTTCTCTAACTAATATATTTAAGCAATAGGAATAATAAATAAATAACAAATACACCCGAATCAGTTGTCTAGCCTCTATCTATCAACTGTTTCCTTATACAAAATAATATTTCGTACGTCAAAGATTAATTTAGTTTCATTGTATAGCTATTATTATTTGTGGCAGTGTGTACCTTCCTACATTTCTAGATTTGTTTTTTTGAAAATTCATTTTCTAGATTTGAATTAATAATATGGACGAAACAGTCATGGACTCATGGTGCCATGTTCGCTGTATATTATTTACAATGCCTCTATCACTATGAATATCCAATATTTTAAAACCAGACGACTTAGTTATCAAATATTATATGGTTTTAAGTATATAATAAAACAATATTCATTTTCGTGCGATATCATAGTTATATACATATCTGGTTTAGATTAGATTTTCAAATATTAGTGGTTCGCGCGGTTCTCTTTCATGCAATATCACGTATCGGCAGCCTTTCTTGTTGAAAGCTTAGTGGCTCATGCGGCTCTCTTTTCATGCAATATTGCTTGGTTACACACACATTTGACTCAAATAAAACTCTCAAGTGCTTACCAAAGCAATCAATCTAAATCATTGTTCGTCGGAGCTCTATGTTGTCCCATTTCGATTCACTATCTTTTTTCTCTTTTGTTTCTTGTCGTTTAAGTTACATTAACTCTAAAATGATCCAGCAAACATCATCTCTAAAGTACGTATGAACATTGAGCTCAATGGACTTTAACATTGTTTCTCTTTTAATTTTAAATATCAGTTGTAAAAATAATCAAACATTTGATTGAATATAAATGAATTGTGAAGTGGGTTTCAGTTTCTCGGTATCGGCTGGGCTACTATCTTTGCTTTTGATGAGCCGAGAAGACGCAAGCCCACATCCACTTTGCCAACCTCGTATACACATGAGTATATAAAACATGGTTAATGTGCAGTGCCGGCCCTGACCTAAAGTTGGGGAAGCACCAGCTTTGGGCGCCAAAAAACGATAAGGATTTATGGCATCATAATTACCAAAAATCGCTTGTACCCTAGTGGTTATCTACCACCTAACTGAGATGAGGTGCTTAGTTCGACACCGTAGGGGCGCCAAATTTTTTTTGCTTTAGGCAGTGAGATATACTGGGCCGGGCCTGTTAATGTGTATGATTAGGTTAATCATACCATTAAGGCAACATATCACATTACAGCAATAAGCATCAAGCAATGAGTTATAAGAGCAAGACAAAGGGGACACGACATATATAAAATAGCTTAGGCTTAAGTCTATTTTATCAAAGTTGTTGTATTTTCTAGCTAAATTAATTGAACCTATTGTAATCATACTTTCTAGTATCATTAATTTGATGATAACAAGAATCTCTTTGCAGTTTTAGGAGCATGAATTCTCCCACGAGACGTACCGGTTAGAGGTTAGAAACTCGTTAAAGTTGATTGTGTTTTACTTTCAAGCTTTAGTTCTAGGTCAAAGATAGCTTGAATCATAAATAAAACTAAGATTAAAACTCTACAAGTGTTATCAGAGCTTCTGGGTTGCTAGGGTTACTTAGGATAAGAGAGAAAAATCGCAAAATCAAATAAGGATGTTGAGCACACAACTTGAGATCAATAGGTTCGACGGCGGTGGAGATTTTGCTTTATGGAAAGTGTGAATGCTCACACATTTTGGGGTACTTGGCCTAAAAACTATTCTCATGGATGAGAAGTTGTATAAGGATGCTCCAGACCCTAAGGATGACCCCGAGTCAACTTCTAAAGACACGGGGAAAGGTCTAGCTGGGATTGTTGATATTGGTCAAGTAATATAACCAATTAGGTTTGAGAAGTCAGAGAAAGCTAAGGACCTGATTGTGCTAAATGTTGGGAACAAGGTATTGAGGAAAATCAAGCATTGCGAAATTGCAGCTGCAATGTGGAGCACATTGGATAAGCTCTACACGGAAACCTCGTTTCCTTATCGGATATATCTACAACTCAGGTTCTATACGTTTAAGATGACTGACTCCAAGACAATACACGAGAACGTTGATGACCTCTTAAAGCAAGTGGTAGACTTGAACAATCTGCAAGTTGAAGTTTCAGAAGAAGTCCAAGCGATTTTGTTACTTAGTTCACTGCCCAATAAATATGATCAACTAAAAGAAACTCTCAAATATGAAAGAGACACTCTAAGCCTAAACGAGGTCACTGGAGCTGCCAGATCCAAGGAGAGAGAATTGATTGAGAGTGGAAAATTCACAAGGTCGGGTGGAGAAAGTCTGATGGTTGAGCGAGGAAGATCAGACCAACGAAAGGGGAATGGAAGAGGCTACAAAGGCATGTCAAAGAGTCGATTTGGGAGATCAAAATCACGCCCTAGGAACAAGAAGAATAACAAGGAATGGTTCATATATGGCAAAGAGGGACATTGGAAACGTGAGTGTTCCGATAAGAGATCCTCCAAACCACAAGACTCTGCAAATGTGGCAGAAGAATCCAATGAACCCCTTATGCTAATTGTTAGTACACACGACACAGAGGGTGAATGGTTAATGGATTCAGGTTGCTCATTCCACATTACTCCTAATAAGGATTTCTTATTTGACTTAGAGAAATTCAAAGGTGGGAAGGTGTTAATGGCTAACAACACACACAAAAATATTAAAGGGATTGGTAAGATCAAAATTCAAAATGAAGATGGTTCGAAAGTGATCCTTACAAGCGTAAGTTATATGTCTGGTATGAGCAAAAACCTAATCTCTTACGGAATGCTAGAAACATCATGTTGTCGATATGAAGGTAAATACCTCATTGTCATTTTTTACAAGGATGATAAGCGGGTTATCTCAGGGAAGTATCATCAGGGATTGTATTATTTTCAAGGAATAGTCTTAAAAGGAGAGGTTAATCTAACAAGAGATGGAAGGAATATGACTAATGTTTAGCATTCACGCCTCGGTTATATGAGTCTTAAAAACATGTCTGAACTTGTCAAAAACGGATTTATCATCGATAAGGAGGTTAAGTAACTGGATTTCTGTGAACATTGTATCGTTGGAAAATCACACAACAAAGTTTCCCAAAAGCTAAACATGTGACTCGAGGAATATTAGAATATGTTCACGCTGATCTTTGGGGATCACCAAGTACACCCGACAACCTTGCTGGAAACAAAAACTTTGTGACATTCATTGATGAGTTCTCAAAGAAAGTCTGTATCTATTTTCTGAAAACTAAAGACGAGGTGATCTCAAAGTTCAGAGAATGGAAGGCTGAAGTTGAAACTAAGACAGAGAAGGAAATCAAATGTTTGAGGACTGACAATGTTTGGAGTTATGTAACATTCAATTTGATGAGTATTGTAAGAAGTTAGGGATTAAACGACTCAAAACATGTATTTATACTCCTCAACAGAATGGAGTTTCAGAAAGGGTGAATAGAACTATCATGGATAACGTGAGATGCATGCTAACTGAGTCAGGATTGGACCAAAGTTTATGGACAGAGGCTGCGTCTACAACAATCTATTTGATTAATAGATCACCTAACTCTACCTTGGACTTTAAGCTACCTGAAGAAGTATGATCAGGTTCTAAACTGGATTTGGGACACCTAAGAACGTTGGATGTTCTGCTTTTGTTCACATGGCTGAGGATAAGAAAACACCTAGAGCAATCAAGGGAGTGTTTGTGGGATATCCTATGGGCACTAAAGGATATCGAGTTTGGATACCACAAGAAGGCAGATGCAGAACGAGTATAAATGTTGTGTTTAACGATAATGAATTCTATAAGCACACGGTCTCAAATGGAAAGGAAAGTCCAGTGCCTATCCCAATGCCATGGGTTTACATAATAAAAAGACCAAGAAGAGAGTGTCATTCAATGATGAACTAATCATGGGACCTTCTCCTTCATCTGAATATGAAGGCTCACCTGATCAAGGAGGAGAAGATTCATCGTCAGATGACTCGAGCAGCTCAAGTGACGAGGAAGAATGTACTGAAAAAATGAGAGTGGGAGTGAGAATAATGAAACTCTAGACACACACATCCTTCCACGAGACAAGGAGATAAGGAAGAACGTGAGACCACCATCTCTGTGTGAGGATGGAAACTTTGTAGCTTATGCACTCAATGTTATCGAGGACCTAGAAGTTGAAGAACTTAAGTCCTACAAAGAGGCAATGAGAAGCAAGCAGAGAAAGTTCTGGAAAGGGCCTACTGAGGAAGAAATGGATTCACACAAGAAAAATAGAACTTGAGACCTGTTTGACTAGCCTGAAAAGGCAAAACTAATTGGATGTCGATGGATTTTCAAGTAAAAACCAAGAATTCCGGGTGTAGAAGATAAGAGATACAAGGGAAGGCTGTGGCTAAAGGATATTTTCAAACGGAAGGGATTGGTTAAAACGAGATATTCTTTGTAGTTGTAAAACATGTTTCTATAAGGTTCATGTTATCAGTTGTAGTCAACCAAGATTTCGAACTAGAACAAATGGACGTCAAAACTATGTTTTTTCATGGAAGTTTGGAATAAATGATTCTCACGACTCAACCTGAAGGATTTATTAAACCAGGGACATAGAACAAAGTATGTTTACTCAGAAAATCTCTGTATGGTTTGAAACAATCTCCAAGGAGATGGAACCAACGTTTTGACAGCTTCATGAACGACCAACTGTTCAACAGAAGCAGCAAAGATCCTTGTGTCTATATGAGAGATATTCAAACTGATAAGGCTATCTATCTACTGCTCTATGTTTATGACATGCTAATTGCATTAGGAAACAAGAGAGTTATCAGGGACCTAAAGGAGAAGCTAAATAGTGAATTTGAAATGAAAGACATGGGAAAACTCTGAGAATCTTGGGCATGGACATCAACAGAGATAGAGAGAAAGGGACACTGCTTTTGTCTCAAGGAAAATATATTGAAAAGGTGTTAAAGACTTTTGGAATGCAAGATTCTAATCAGTGGCTACGCCCACTTCTACACATTTCAAGCTTAAGAGTCTAAGGGAGGATGAGTAGAAAAACGAGTCTGCCTATATGGAAAGGATACCCTATGCAAGTGCCGTGGGAAGCCTAATGTACGCTATGGTAGGTTCAAGACCCAACCTAACGTTTGTAGTAGGATATATCAGCAGGTTTATGAGTAAACCTGGGAGAGACCACTAGGAAGCGGTCAATTAGGTGTTCATATATTTAAGGGGAGCAGTAAATTAAAATTATTCAAGAGACAATCAAGCTTCAAACTAGAAGGTTTTTCAGACTCAAACTACACTACATACATGGACAAGAAACTATCAGTTACATGTTATGTATTTTAAATTGGAGGTAACACTATATCATGGAAATATTATCTACAGTCAGTAGTGTCTCTATCTACAACATAGGCTGAATATATGGCAATCAATGAAGCTGCTAAAGAGGCTATATGGCTAAAGTATTTATGCTCAGAATTGGGTTGCAATCAAGACAGTGTTAAATTACATTGTGATTCTCAAAGTGCTCTAGCCCTAGCAAGAAATCGAGTTCATCATGAAAGAACGAAACACATTGATACTAAGTTTCATTTTATTCGAGATTTAGTAGGAGCACAAAATATCAACCTAAGCAAAATACATACTACTGTTAATCCTGCATATTTTCTTAAAAAGACGGTACCTTGTCAGAAGTTCCAGCTTTGCTGTGAGCTTTTAAACGTCCATTGATTGGGCAAGAAGCGGCTTCATGTGACTTGAGTTACGAATGATTTCATGCTCACAAATCACAAACAAAACAATTGGTCAATGATTTTTAAAATGAAGAATCAAAAGGTAACCTAAGAACACCGTGACAAGGAAGAAATAAGTCACCTAGAGCATAAGCAGAATCGAGAATAGATCTCGGTTCAGGTGGAGGAGATAGTATCATCAAACGGTCACCGGTTTGAGATCAATGAAGATCAGAAGAGTAGAAGCCATCAACAAGTATCTCCAAGGGCATATACCCTACAACAAACCACAAAGTTTTTCGTTAGTTTTTTTAAATCACAAGTAAAAGAAGAAAGAAGTTTTTTTTGGAATGAAAAGCTTACCAAAGTACCCTCAGAGTGTGTGACAACTCGTCGAAGCTGAACCGGTGGATAGAGCAAGAAGAAAAACAAGGTTATTTCAGGATCATAGCTAATAGAACTCACTACTGAGTTACATCGAGTCCTGAAATACACCAAAAGGGTCAGATCTACATAAATTGATAACATGCAAGAGGTTATTGAAAGGTTTCCTTACTTGATCTTACGAAAAAGGTGGAGCTTGGTGGTGGATCTTGGCGGAGCTCAAGTCATGTCAGATCCGGTGGAGTCCCATCGTAAAAACCGACATGCAAACAAAAAGAAGAAAAGGAGATTAGCTAAAAGTTTTCTTTTCTTTGTGTCCTCTCAGATGGTATCGTTTTCTATCAAGAAATGATGGGGAAGAAGACATACCAGATAATAAGAGAGGAGGAGGAGCAACTCCGTCGTGGTGAAGCTGACTAGATCTTCTTTTAGTTGAATCATGTCGTGGTGGAGCTGACCAGATCTTACTTTTCGTTAAAGCTCGACAAAGCTTCGAGGTTTTTTCGGTTGAATCAGAAATGAAGAACTCGTTAAGGAGACGAGAGAAAAAGAGAGAGTAAGAGACACTAGAGAGAGAGATGGAAGTCTCAAGAATGATCTTTTCGCTTCCCAAGCGAAATGATACCGAAGAGACTATAGTCGGTGGAAGCTGGGCTAGATGATGGGCTTAAACCACACTGGTGGAGATTTTTAAAGTGGGTTTAAGTTTCTCCTTATCGGCTGGGCCAATATCTTTGCTTCTGTTGGGCCGAGAAGACGCATGCCCACATCCACTTTTCCAACCTCGTATACACATGACTATATAAAGCATGATTAATGTGCATGGTTAGGTTAAGCATACCAATAAGGCAACATATCAGTTTATAGCAACAAGCATCAAGCAACGAGTTATAAGAGCAAGAGAAAGGTGACACAACATATATAAAATAGCATAGATTTAAGTTTATTTTATCAAGATTGTTGTATTCTCTAACCGTTGATTGATCCTATTGTAATCATACTTTCTAGTATCACAATTTGGTGATAACTAGAATATCTTTGATCTAGTGGATTTTGGCAACAAGATTTCTCCCACAAGACATACCGGTTAAGGCCGGAAACTCGTTAAAGTTGATTGTGTCTTTACTTTCAAGTTTTAGTTCTAGGTCAAAGATAACTTGAATCCTAACTAAACCTTAGATTAAAACACTACATGAATTAAAAATTCTATTAAATTATATTGTTGTTCAGTTATGTATTTTATCAATTATTTCAAACTTCAGTGTTACTCAATTAAGCACTTATATTCAAATTAGCAGTTTAATAATTCTATTAAATATTTATTTTATTCAGTTTTAGTATATTTGAGTAATAATATGTGAAAACAATCTAATAGAAAATCTGTTATAAAAGGCAAAAATCAATTATGCTCTTCTAAACTAGAAATTCCTTATGTTGTTTCTCTATCAGGTATGTATATAAACATTTGCATAAAATTATTGATCATTATAATATTAAAGTTTCGAAGTCATAGTTTTCGCTATAATTCTAAAAAAATATTATCATCATGATGACAAAAATGTCAATGTCATCATATATACTAATTATACATGTAGCAATGGATGGGCGAACCCATTCAATTATTTTTCTATAAAATTTATTCATAAATAAATCATAACAATAGTTTTTATGTGAACTTTTTGTATTTAGGTACAGTGTTATCTTTTTATTTTTTACAGAGTAATATAGAAATAAATAAATTTTTATTTTTTATTAATGCAATTTTTTCAGTTAAGTTTTTATTTGAAACTTTCAAAACTTGTTTTTATTCAACTGTTTTTTAATGATTCTTTATTTTTAGAGAAAATCTCTCAAATAACTCTTTTTGAAGTTTTTGTCACAAAAATAATTTCCAAGAACAAAAATGACCAAACTAGCTTTTTTTATTTTTTTAAAATTAATATGTTTTTTTATTTTTTCAATTTTAAACCTCACTCCCAAAATCTCACCCCATAACTTTAAACCCTATGTCTAGATTAGTTAACCAAGGAGTATAAATGTATATTTACGCCCTTTAATAAAAGTTATTTTAATTATTTTTTCTTTAAAGGTTATTTTTGTGACAATATTTTTTTTAAGTCTATCTTAAAATATTACTCTTATTTTTATATGCTATATAAATGGTTAGATTTTTATGATTTAGTCAATTTTTATTTATTAGTTTTTTCCTTCATATACAAAGATTAAAAAGTTTATGAAATTTAGAGAAATTGGCTTCTATAAAATATATTTACACTCTTATAAAATCTAAAAGTTCAAAATTAGACAAATGTTAAAATCTTCCCCAAATCTTTTGAAATATTTTAAATTTTATCACTAATTTCTTCAACAAAATTCTTTCAAAATCATTTAAATTCTTCAATTCAGTTTCAACTGAATTAGTATGATCTTCGAAATTAAGCCTTATGAAAAACAATCGCTTTATGTTTGTTCTGTGGTTTGATGGAGTAAATTTACTCGATGGCTAGGGTTGAGCCTACGATCAAAACTGTTGCCACGTTGGCAAAAAGCATAATTCCAAAATTAACACGTCATCTAATTTGTCAACGTTTTTTTTTTTTTTTTTTTGCCATCTGAACTTTTTCATTGATAAGGATGTGTTACAACCAAAAAATTACAAGTACCAAACATCCTATAAGGCTATGAGTAAAATAAATTACGCAAGGCTGGTCAAAAGACATCACAAAGACAACCAACTAGGGTAACCCCTAGCTACATATGACTGAAACCTATCCCCAGTCACAACACTAGTAGCAATCAGACGGGCGTCCCGATTAATTTCACCCAACTCAACCATCACCCTCCACTCCACTAGTTCCCCAAGCAGACGCCGAATCTCATTAACTTTATACCTGAAGGAAGGCCAAGCTTTTGGACGATTGATGGCATTAACCAACATTCCTCCTTCAAGTGCAAAGTAAACTCTCTGGTATCTGTGAGATAACATACTCTCCACTGCCCATGCCAGACTAAGGAAATACGCTTCATCCTTCGACTCTACTCCATTAAAAGATCGTCGACTATGGAGTAAAACTGTACCATCCGAATTTCGTAGCACCCACGCGGTACCAAGTTCCTTCTTACCTTTGAACCACTTCATACCAATATTACATTTTACACCTTCTCTAGGTGGAACAGTCCAACCTGGAGAGACATTATGATCGGTCCTTTCGTTTGCTTCCTCACTAGGAATTATCTCAGATTGAGCTAATAGCCACGCCTTAGCTTCTGCACCAGCTTTCTCGCACGTTTGTTCTCCATCAAACAGAATCCCTTCAAACAACAAAGAGTTTCTATTCTTCCAGAGATACCAGAGGATCCAAGGGAACTTTTGAGTAGTTTGTCTCATCTCCAAAAAGTTCCTAGAGGCCGATAAGAGGTAGTTCATATTTGCAAAAATCGAGAATTCATCAAATCCTCCCCTAGGATGAGGAAAACCAGAAATTGCCCAGACTTGACGAGCCAAAGTACATGAGAACAACACATGATTAATAGATTCACCCTCAAGACCACACGTTTGACATACCTGCTCACATTTCATACCCCTGTGCTCAAGAGCATCAAACACCGCTAAAGCCCCAGAAAGTATTTTCCACATAAACACCTTAAGCTTTGAGGGTGCAGAAACATTCCACACCTGTGCCTTCAACGGATTCACCGAGGGATTCTCAGTTTGGCCTCTTAAAAGCTCTTGTTTAGTGTCCTTAAAAGCAATATCATACCCTGTCTTCACCGAGTAAACTCCACTCCTCGTATACTTCCATATCCAAGAGTCTTTTTCAGACCCCGCAGGTTGGTTGAGTTCAAGAATATGGACATCCCTAGGCACAAACAGTTCCCTCAACTTCCTACTATTCCATCTTCTTCTATGGTGATCAATCACATCTGATACCGTTAAGTTGACATCGAAAATTGTTTGTCTCCTCACAGGTGGTCTACATATACCATCTTCATCTTCCAACCATGGTTCAGTCCAAGCTTTTAAACTTCTTCCATCGCCAACAGAAAGTTTCAATCCTTTCACCAGTAACTCTCTCCCATATAAGATGCTTTTCCACGCATATGACGAATTTCTACAATAACCAGCTTGTAGAAAACTCCCATTACTGAAGTATTTCCTTTTGAGAATTCTTGCCATGAGACAATCCTCAAACTGAATAATCCTCCAGGCTTGTTTGGTAAGAAGAGCCTGATTGAAACACTCCAGATCCTTGAAATTCATACCTCCCTCATCCTTAGGTAAACACATCTTTTCCCAACTAATCCAATGGATTTTCCTTCGGTGATCATCACTATCCCACCAAAAATTGGACATTGCTCCTTGAAGACCTGAAAGAACAGACTTAGGAAGTCGATAAAGCGACATCGGCAAAACCGGGAGAGCCGACGCAACTGCTTTGATTAAAACCTCCTTCCCACCTTGTGATAAGGTTTTAGCATGCCATCCAGAGACTTTCTTGCTTAGTCGGTCCTTGAGATATGAGAACAGCTTCACCTTGGAACCCTTCATAGCCTCAGGAAGGCCTAAATACTTTCCTTCTCCTCCTTCTAAAGTAATCCCAAGATTCTGCTTCACTCTATCTCTGTTCTCTTCTAGCACATTAGTTCCAAAAATAATGGACGACTTCAAAGGATTGATCACTTGCCCTGTGACACTTTCATATCGTCTAAGGGTTCTGGCTAAAGACTCACTTTGCTCTTCAGAAGCTTCACAAGCGAAGAGACAATCATCCGCAAAAAATAATTTGTTAACAGATGGTCCATTCTCTCCGAACTTGATACCTACTACATTTTCTTCATTCTCTGCCTTCACCATCAGATGAGACAATCCTTCAGAACAGATGACAAACAACGAGGGAGATAAAGGGTCTCCCTGTCTCAATCCTCTCTGGGGTATTATCATTCCATACGGTTGATCATTTATGAGCACAGAGTAGGTAACAGAGGTTATACACTTCATAACCCAGTTAACCCACTTAAGGTCGAATCCTAAAGCACACATAAGATGTCTCAGATAGCTCCACTCCACCCTATCGTACGCTTTAGACATATCTGTCTTCACCACCATCTTAGTTGAGTTAGGATCGTGGGACATTCCAATCGAATGTAGCATCTCATGCGCAATGATGATGTTATCTGTCATAAGTCTTTCAGATACAAACGCTGACTGCGTAGGTGATATTATCTCTTGGAGCACCGGGGCTAACCTTCTTGCCATAATCTTCGCTATTACTTTATAAGTAACCGAGCAAAGACTAATGGGTCGCAGGTCAGAGATCATCTTAGCTTCAGGATTTTTTGGGATCAAGCAGAGGTGTGTATAATTCCATTCTCTTGGCAAAATACCCAAGTCAAAGAATCTTTAAACTTCACCAACAACTTTCTCTTGAACCACACTCTAAAACTTCTGGAAAAACAACGCTGACATACCATCCGGTCCAGGAGCTTTGGATGAATTGATTGAAAAGACAGCATCTCTGACTTCACGAGGAGAAACCCTCTTGGTTAGACCTTCATTCATCTGTCTAGTAACCCTTGGAGGCATGTCATGGAACCAAGTATTAAAATGAGACGGGTTCAAAGATTTGAAGAGATCTTGATAGAACGCCACTGCTACATCCCCTTTAGCTGCTTCCGAAAACACTTCAACCCCATTTGCATTTACCAACTTATCAATATGTTTTCTTGAACGTGCAGCTGTAACAGAGTTATGAAAAAACTTAGAGTTCATATCTCCTCTGTTCAACCATTTATCTCTACTCTTCTGCCACCAATACGTTTCTTCATCTTTTTGAGCTCTCAACAGATCCCTTTTGAAAAAGTGTATCCGGTCAGTGGAGGGAGATAAAGCAGACTGTTCACGTTCCAAAGCTACCTCTGCTTGCTGGATTCGATCTCTAGAATTCACATTACTTAGCTTCTTGAGGGAGCTCAAAGCCTTTCTACAAGCTTTAACTCTAGCAGATAAAGATCTTGGACCACTTGTTTGAGGAAACAACCAAGCATTTGAAACAGAATCATGTACTCCTTGCAATTCCAAGAATCTTCTATCAAACCAGAAGGAGCCGCGGTAAGATTCTTGTCCTTCCATGAGATGAATAAGCACCGGCCTATGATCTGATCCTCTTTTATCCAAGAAGGATTGACTTGAACAGGGAAATGTCTTGAACCAAGCCTTATTTCCAAAGCACCTGTCTAGTCTTGTATGAACCCAAGTTTTTCCTCTTTTCCCAGACCAAGTAAAACCATCCCCATGACTTTGAAGCTCCTGTAATTCACAAGCCTTTAACATCAAACTAAAAGACTCAAACGACTCTTCAGATCTCCAAGTTCCTCCAATCTTTTCACCATTATGCAATATATCATTGAAGTCCCCAAAAACACACCAACTATCCTTCCTATTTACACCCAATCTACTGAGTCGTTCCCAAAGCTCCAATCTTCTTTTCCACACTGAAGGCCCATAAATACAAGTAGCAGAAAAGGAGATATTCCTATACTGAACAACACAGTCCACCATATTTTTATTTACATTCGAAAACTTCAAATTTACAGACTTCTTCCAAAAAACTGCCAAACCTCCCGCCTGCCCAACAGGATCTACAGTAAAAACCTTATCATACCCTAGCCAAACTTGTAAGTCAACCAAAACATTTCTACAGTTCATAGTTTACATAAGAAAAAGTACCTCAGGGAAGTGTTTTTTACGCAGTTCCCTAAGGCGAGAAATTGTCAGACCCTGAGGCCTCCCCAAGCCCTGACAATTCCAGCTGATGATGCTCATCTAATCTTCGGCGATCCCTCATGCGGGATCACCCTTGCTTCTTTTTTCTTCGCTTCCACTTGAGCAACAATATCTTCTGTTGAACCCTTCCTTTTCTCTCCTACACTTGTATTAGACCCACCATGTCCATACAAATTCTGAAGAGCAACTGAACTAAATTCCTTTGAATCCTTCCTCTTCTTGACATATGGACGACGCCTTGAATTATGATTTTGCTTTACAACCCCGATGGTTTTCCAATTAAGAATTGAAGACCATATTCCGTTGAGTTGCCAACTGATCCGCTAGCCAAGAGTGTCTCCTTAGGAATGTTATGATTTGCCCACGGAGGAGAAGACCCTAAGGCCAGACTGAGTCGCTGATCAGGCTCCACATCTCTTCCATCCATACTAATATCTACCGGAATTTGCTTTGATTCACTTCGATTGGCCTTAAAAGCAGCCGCCATGAGTTTACCTTCTCCACCTTTAGAAATAGAATCTGAGTCCGCATCAACGTTGAGATCAAGGTCAAAGAGTCGCCCTTTTCCTTTATCTATTTGATTGGTAAACACCGGAGGTTGTTCTAAGCGCAATACTGTCTTCTGAAGTATTGGATCCTTTTCTGCTTCAGCTACTGAAGATTTGACTCTATCAATACGAATTAGCTTATCCTCTTTTGTAGCCATCATCATATATCTTCTCATTTCTTCCAATACCTCCAGAGAGATCTTCCTTCTTCCCGTCAATTTGCATAAACCCACTTGATCTTCAGATAAGACTCCAAATAAGGGATCTTGTGGACCAATGATTGCTTCTGCTTGGATCTTCTCAGATAACATTCTCTGTCTTTTCTCTAACGCAGCATCTCTGCGTTTTTGAACCAGACGAGGACAAACGGCTTTATCATGATTCAGTCGTTGACACTCATAACATCTCTTTTGAACCCGCTCATAGTTAAAGTAAACCATCGTTGAACCACCGTCTTCTGGCAAATTCACAACCATCGATTTCTTTAAAGGTCTCGAAACATCAAAGCGTATCTGAACCCTTACATAATCCTGAACTTGAGGTTTGTCTGGGTCGAACGCCACAACTTTAACTTCACCAAGTCGCTCTCCTAATGGTGTTATCGCCTTCTTCGTGTAATAATTTAACGGGATGTTACGGATTTGAACCCAAAGATTAATGAACTGGAGATAATCTGGAGGAGGGTTGTCCACCCACCTCTCGAGCGCTATGACCCATTCATTAGATGTATGGACACCTTTCTCCAAGACCTCGAGCAAATCGTGTTCGTTGTCAAATATAAATTGGAATCTTTCCTTTGACAACGCCACCCCACGAACTTTTCTTTGTTTTTGCCACTTCCTTGGCAACTCATGTATTAAACTTGGTATCTTCTGACAATCAGGATTAAGAATCCTCCCGATTAAGCTTCTTGAATTCCTCTCACTTGACCGAAATTGAGGAAGATCTGGCATATTAAACGGTTCATCTTCCTCCTCCAAAGACATAGCCATCATAGCTTTATCCATTGCATGCGACATCTTGATAATCTGATGAAATTTTCTGGGATTTTTAAGATCACCGACTGCAGATAAGAACAAACCCTTAAAAGATGAAGATTAATCTGAAGGAGGTGCCTTTTTGCGGTGGTATTTTGATACGTGTCTATACTTTTAGAACAGCTAAGCTCCACCCACTAAAAAATAATATTTTAGCGAGAGAGAATCAGGGCCCAAACAAGGGAAGCTTTTTTCCCTTAATTTGTCAACGTTATTTGTAAGTTGTCCATATTAATTTTGTTTTAATAATTATAAGTTAATTTTTTAAATATACTAGTATATTTTTAGATAATAGGAATCAAGAGAAACCCGACAAATTCATTTGGTGGGACTCAAAACTCTGACGTGGCGTTGTCAGTGTTTATTACTACATTTTTAATTTCTTTTAGGAATTTACATGACCTCTCATCAACGAGATAACGTAACCCCACCTACTTCCAACCCGCCACGTAAGCAGTTAAGGCGGTTGTTACGCATACCACTGTGAACACCCGTGAGGTTAATTTTTTCTGTTTTTAATTCTGTCCTTGATTGTTGTATTTGTATCTACGGAGAGATATTTAAGCGAACAAGTACCGTCGACAGAATAAACAAGATCCAAATAGACAAATCAGTATGGAGCCATCTTCCACGTGTCATGGCTGTAATCGACCACGTTGGAACAGTTTGAAACCACGTGCCTATCTTTGTCACGCACGCGCTTCCCTAGCGTGTGGTGTTGTGTTATTAGATAATGCGAATATTACTGTTTTTGTCTAGTTCTTTTTTTTACTCGACTGTCATTAGTTGCGAGTTACATGCATGAATCTTGTCCATTGACCAAACAAACTTGCTGGTACTTTACTTATATTCCATCCGATTCATATTAAGTGTCGTTGTAAAGATTTTTTTTGTTACAAAATAAATGTTTTTTTTATTTTTAATAAAAAATTTATTAATTTTATAGTATAATTTATTTTTCTATTGGTTGAAATATGGTTAGGTGCATAGATAATTGTGTGTTTTATAAAAAATATACAAAATTAATTATTTACTTAATCCATGTGCACAAAATTAAAGTGACACTTAATATGAAACAGAGAGAATAGAATCTAATATATCAATGTAGGCCCCAATACGCGTCACTCACTCATCTTATACTCCCTCCGTTTCGTTTTACTTGTCGTTTTAGATTTTTACACGCAGATTAAGAAACCATTTAATTTTACATATTTTCTAAATAAAAACACAATTACCTATACACCTAACTACATTTCAACCAATAGAAAAATAGAATAACATATACAACTAATAAATTTTGCATTGAAATTATAAAACGACACTTATTTTGAAACAAAAAAATTTCTCTACAACGACAACTAAATTGAAACGGAGGTAGTATACTATTATAAAAACAAAAATAAAAATTACTAAAAAATATCATTGAATACATCTTTCAAAAGTATTTTGAGTAAAAATACCATAATTTTTGGATTTAAATATTTAATGATCATTTTTTGAATTTAGTATTTAGGAGGTGGAGCTAGATTTGCAAATTTCTATAAATAATTCTTAAAAATTGATAAATAATTTAAAAAGTTAGTTTACTTTTTTATCACAATTTAATATATTTATGAAAAATTTTATTTTTAAAGATAACATATTAATTGGTGATAAATTAAATTCTCTAAATGAAAATCAATTGTACACTTTTTAAAGCATTTCTATATTTATCAAGTTGCTAAAAAGTGTTCTAAACATCACATAATTTAATCTAAAAAATTAAATTTAAATATTAGGTGATAGAAACCTTATAAACTCTATGAATCAGATTTATAAGTCAAATCACGAGTCATTATATAAAAATTATTTTTTTAAAAATTCATATTGTAAATCTATATAATATAAATTACTAAAAAGATATTATTAAACAGTTTATTTTAATTAATTTAAAATTCAATATATTATTTACAAATCAAAGTAAAATATAAGGATTTCAAAACTTAATATGAACATGTGTATTTTAATTGGTATGTAGTATAAAATCTGAAAATTTTATATTAGATTTAGTTTATAATTTTATCAAAAAATTCTGTATAAATTTATTCAAATTCTACTGTAAAATCTAGCTTCAGTTCCAACAAACGGCACCTTCAAAAAAAAAATAGAAAAATTAGCAAAATGTAACATTCTCAACTTTTATTTGTTCTTCTAGAGTTTTTTATATTTTGGACCACTTTTGGAAATGTTTTACCATTTTGTAGTGGAAAAAATATTATTTTAACTTTTAAAAATTTCAGAAAATATGAAAACTATTGAAAACATAAGTAAAACTATATTTATGTTTTTTCTTTAAAATAAATTATGTAACCATGTTTTATTTTATGTCCTATCTAAATATAAAATATTCATTCTCACAGTTTATTTAGTTTAGAACTAGAATATAAATTACATTACAATGATCTAACTTGGTTATAAAACACAAACAAAATTTTCTTATTTATTCTACTCTTGCTAAAATTTGTTTGATTGCATTATAACTAGATATCAATTATCTACACCTACCTCAAATACGTGTTGTAAAGTTTACTCTATGACGCAACTTAACATATTTATGTTTCATAACCTCTTGTAACTATAACCTTTGAATCTATTTGAGAAAAAAATATATCTCACATACTATTCATTGTTATAATCTAGGTAATTTATATTCCACCTAAATTTCAAAAAACATAAGTTTCTATATTTCAGTTATTTTCTTTCTTAAATCTACCCTAAATCTACAGTAAAACTCGCACAATATATTATCTTCCACGTTTTTCTCTCTCAGAATCTTTTTTTCCTTTTAATAAAAAATAAATTATTACAGAATATTATTATATTTAAATTTTAGTTAATCAAATGGTATAATGGTATTAAAGAAAATATAAATCCTATTTACCTTAATAATCCCCTAAAATCTTATTGGGACACATATAAAGTTGAGAATGTCTCATTTTTCTAATTTTTCCAAAAATTCTCATTTCAATTTAAAATTTTCTTTTTTTTATAAAATCAAATTCATTATTAAATATGTATCATTGAATGACATATTATTTGAATTTTAATTTATATATCGTGAAATTAGCAACATATAATTTCAATATAAATTTTAAAATCATATAGTTAACAAAACTTTTACTTTGCATTTCCAAATTTATTAAAAACAAGTAAATAGCATCCACCAAAAAATTATTTTACCGAGAAATAATCTATGATAATATGAAATCATTTTTGTTCTAAAATAGCATAGAAATAAATTAAAATTCGAAATAGCATTACCTAATTTTTTTGAAAAAACTGTTTATATTTAGAATTCAATTTAATGATTATAATTTATAATTTAATATTCATGGAATGAAATTAAAATAACAGTTTAGAGCAAAGAAGTGTTATGGGTTTATATATTTTAAATGATTTAAAATTCATATATTATATAAATATAAGCAAAACATACAGGTTTTTAAATTTAACATATGAATTTTAATTCATATTTACATATGCAGGGTTTTTCCGCATTTGAATATATATATATATAATAACAATAGATTTAAAAACAATAAATTTAGTTTGAATTTTCAAATCTATTAAAATACACTAACTAACAATTTCATTTATTTATTTTTATTTATTAATTAATAGTAAATTGGAGTTCTTATGTCTAGTTTTTGTCATAATTGTTGGGATAAGCTTGAAATAGCTTAGAGATAAAACTGTCTATTTCCTATTGAGTTATGGAATAGGAAATAGAAAAGTTCTTTGTGTTTAGGAGTTATCTAAACATTCTTATCCATTATGTTTTAGGACTTTATATTCTATATATATGTCAAAGTGTGGCATTATATAGAGTTTATAGATTAAGCTTAAGTTTTGAGTGAATTTCTTAAGCATTAATAAAAGAGAGTTATTCTTTTACAATCTTTGAATTATATATTTGGTATCAGAACTTCCAGGAAGAGATGAGTGGAGAAATTATCCCTACAAACGTGAAACCTAAAGATGGAGTAGGAACATCTTCAATCCAATGCCTTATGTTGAATTCAACCAATTACACAGTATGGGCCATAAGAATGAAGATCACACTCAAAGTTCATAAGGCGTGGGAAGCTATTGAAGAAGAAATAAACATGGGAGAAAAGAATGATTTAGCTATGGCGTTGTTGGTCCAGTAAATACCGGAGATGCTTGTGTTGCAAGTCGGCGAACTCGATACTGCGAAAAAGGTATGAGAAGCAATGAAGGCAAGGTATGTTGGAGCTGATAGGGTAAAAGAAGCACGACTACAAAATTTAATGCATGAGTTCGATCACTTGAAGATGAAGGAATCATATACAATAGATGAATTTGGTGGAAAGCTATCTGAGATAGCTTCAAAATATGCAGCTCTAGGGGTCTATGTGGAGGAACCAAAACTAGTTAAAAAGTTTCTGATGTCTACCAAGAAAAAAATATATCCATATTGTAGCCTCTCTTGAGCAGGTACTGAATCTTAATAACAAGAGTTTTGAAGATATTTTAGGGGCGACTCAAAGCATATGAAGAGAGGATTCTTGAGGAAGAAGAACCTCAAGAAGAGCAAAACAAGCTGATGTACTCAAATACATAATCACGACCGCAAACGATGCAAGGAAACCGTGAATACAATAGAGACTTTCGAAACCAAGGTAGTGGAGGAAGATCTTCTTATAGAGGTCGCGGTCGAGGACACTACTATGGACCACGAGATACATCACATATCATGTGTTACCGCTGTGATAAGTTAGGACACTATGCAACATATTGCCCTGACCGTTTGCTTAAATTACAAGAAACTCAAGAGAACGAAGGGAGTGAGACACATGAAGCAGACGGCTTAATGATGCATGAAGTGGTCTACTTGAATGAGAAGAATTGCATACCTGGCAAGTATGACAAGTACTGATATTGAAGACATTTAGTACCTCGATAATGGGGCTAGTAATCACATGACATGAGACAAGAGATACTTCTCCTGCATAGATGATTCAGTCACAGAGAAGGTTAGATTTGGAGATGATTCTCGAGTTGATATCAAAGGGAAAGGAATTATATCTTTCGTAGATAAGAAAGGAGAATCTCAAAAGATGACTGATGTATACTACAAAGCTGATCTTAGAAGTAATATCACTAGTTTATGGCAAGCAACAGAGAATGACTATGATATACGACTGCGAGGAGACTATCTAACTATGCATGATAGGGATGGAAAACTTCTTGTCAGAGCAAATAGATCAAAAAACCGCTTGTACAAGGTACGAATGGGACTTACAGATACCACACAGTTATATCTAACGAAAATAAGAGAATCAACCCGGTGGCATGCGAGATTAGGACACATAAACCTCACTACAATGAAGACGATGGTGCAGAAAGAACTAGTTGCAGGTATCCCAAGTGTCCAAATTAATAAGAAAAAAATTGTTCTTCTTATCTACTTAGAAAACACACAAGACATGTATTACCTCAGGCAACCACATATCGAGCATCTAGAAACCTTGAACTCATCCATGGTGACCTTTGTGGTCCTATAAAGCCGAGCACGTTCGGTGGAAATCAGTATGTATTTGTGGTCATAGACGACTATTCAAGATACATGTGGATTTTTTTACTCAAGGAAAAGTGATGCTTTCCAAAGATTCAAGAAACTTAAAAGTGTCAGAGAGAGAAACAGAGGAGAAGATAGCAACTTTCAGAACTGATAGTGGTGGAGAATTTGTGTCACAAGAGTTTAACTCCTTCTGCGAAGAATCATGTATAAAGAGACACTTCACAGCCCCATATACACCACAACAAAATGGTGTGGTTGAGAGAAGGAATAAAACCTTAATGGAGATGGCTAAAAGTATTTTAAAGCACATGCACATGCCATATCACTTTTGGGGGGAGGATGTAAGACACTCAAATTATTTGATCAACATGATAACAACACGTGCTTTTGATCTTAAAACACCATATGAAGTAGATTGAGAAAAGAAACCAAGCCTCTCTCACTTACGGATCTTCGGGTGCATTGGTATGCAAAAACAGAGAAGGTACAACTGAAAAAATAGATGATCGAAGTCGTGTATTGGTTCACTTAGGAACAGAACCAGACTCAAAGGCCTATCGTATGTTGCACCCTGAAACCAGAAGAATCGTGGTAAGTAGGGACGTGGTGTTCGATGAGACTAAAGGCTGGAACTGGAAGACATTTAAACGTGACCAAAACGAAGAGTTTGTGGTTTCACTAGGAGACTTTGGCAATCATGATGTTCATAACACACTAGATAGCAGTCAAGAAGATGAAATAAAAGAAGAAATTAAAAATGATGAGTTGAAAGAGGTCAATTCTCCGGTGGAAGAAGATGATGGTGACGTTGTATCGCTAAAAAAAAGCCAGGGACAGAGTATAAAATCAGAATATCTAGAAGATTATATGATGCTTACAGAATAAGAAGGAGAAACATTACTCTTATGTTTGAATGGAGAGCCAAGAACTTTTAAAGAAGTAAGTGAACTTAAAGAATGGATTGCAGCGTGTGAAGACGAGATAAATTCTATCATCAAGAACAATGTATGAAGCTTAGTTGAACTTCTGAAGGGTGAGAAACCAATAGGATTGAGATGGATTTTCAAGCTTAAAAGAAACTCTGATGGCTCTATTAATAAGTATAAAGCATGTTTAGTTGCTAAAAGGGTATGTCCAGCAGCATGGAATTGATTTTGAAGAAGTGTTTGCGCCTGTGGCTCGTCTCGAGACTATACAACTACTCATTAGTATAGCAGCTACTAACAGATGGGAGGTTCACCATCTAGACGTTAAGACATCGTTCTTGCATGAGGAACTAAGCGAAACAGTGTACGTAATGCATCCAGAAGGTTTCGAGATAAAAGGAAGTGAAGGAAAGGTATACAAACTCCACAAGGCCTTGTATGGATTACGACAGGCACCAAGAGCTTGGAACAATAAACTGAATCGAATTCTACACGATTTGAAGTGTATAAAATGTTCAAAAGAGCCAACTGCTTACAGGAGACTCGTAGACAACAATCTCTTGGTAGTGGTGGTGTATGTAAATGACTTATTTGTCACAAGAGCTAATACACAGATTATTGAAGAGTTCAAGAAAGAGATGGCTTCAACATTCGACATGAGTGATCTTGGTAAACTATCATATTACCTTGGTACTGAATTTAGTTAGTACGAGGGAGGAATAACATTGAATCAGAGACGCTATGCGCTAAGAATACTTGACGAAAGCGACATGAAGAACTGCAACATATCTCACATACCAATGGAACCCGGAACAGATCTTTCGAGAGCCGAAGATGAAAGGGATATTGTGTCACATCCCGGGCCCGGGCCCAATGAATAATATGGAGGCCCGTGATGTTATTGCCCACGTAGAGGAAAACCCTAGGGTTTTCCCCTTCCTCTCTTATAAAAAGGAGGCAACCCCTTATGTTTTTTCTAGAGAAGCAAAACACAACGAAGCCTTGCCCAGTTGGTGAGAGAGCAGTCGCCGGGCACCAGAGCTCCACCGACCACCGCGCAGGCTCACCGGAGAAGAGATCTCGCTATGTTTCAGTCCCTTCTCGTCGTTTCCTTGAGTCTTCTTCTCTTTTTATTTTAGATCCAACCACTGGTAAGGGTAAGGAAACCCTAATCACTCTCTTGTAGTTCTCTCATGTTTCTTTCTTCTTCTAGATCTTTGATCTACAATTTGGGTGGAAACCAACCGTTGTATATGTAGATCTGGTTCGTGAGGATCCGTAGAACGCAGATCTACTTCGTTTCATCACTCAATTCACATATCTAGGCTAAGGTGAGGGCTTGTTGCAATCTCTATCTCCTTCTATCATTCTCTCATCATGGTAGAGGTGTTCTAGGTTGATCATTCATCCCTACATGTTGTTTTCCATATATTTATAAACATATATACGTATACCTATGATATATATATATATATATATATCTTGATGCTTGATGTATGAAGGACATAGATCTATTGCTAAGTTGTTAAAAGATGGTTGAATGATGCTGAGGATTATATGTGATGATTGTATTGATTGGGGTTATGGTATATGTGCGTGATGTATATGTGGGTGGTGTATATGAGCTAGAGAAAGGCATTAGGCATATGTGTGCCGATGTAACGTGGTGGAAGTACGTATGTCTCGGGCATTGCATCATTTCTTGTTGAGTCATGTGGGGACCAAACGAGGTAGCATGATTCAGAATGTTGTAGCATGGATCGCGCGGGGACCAAACAAGGTGGCGTGATCATGTGAATATGGTAGCATGGATCGCACGGGGACCGAACGAGTTGGCGTGATCATGTGAATGTTGTAGCATGGATCGAGCGGGGACCTAACGAGGTGGCATGATCGTGTGAATGTGGTGGCGCGTACGCGGGGACCGAAAAAGGTGGCATATTTGCGTGAAGGCGTTGAACTCACAGGGACCGATCGAGGTGGTGAGGTAACACGCGACAACATGAAAAGCGCGGGGACCGAACGAGGTAACGTGGTCTCATGTTGGCACCGTCGGGGTGTATCCTCGTTTCTTGTTGATTGCTTTTGCTTAACTGGATGTTTAAGTTAGATACTTATGCTATGTTGTGTGATGATTGTTGGTGATTGATTTTGGGGCTCCTAGAGCTTCCCTCACTGAGTATTTTAGGGCTCCTCCTTTCTTTTCAGGTGAGTTCAATGAAGTGGAGGAGTAGTCGTCTCGGTGTGGTGCTAGGTTTTATAGTTGATGGATTTCCTTTAAGTTGTTCTCATTTTAAAGATTTGAAACTCGGTTTTAAGCGTTTCCTACTCGTTTAGTACGGTTTTGTAAGACACTTTGATTCGATCCTTGGAAATAAGTTTTATATTGGCCTTTTTAAGTACTTTTTGTTGGTGAAGGCAATGTGAATACATGTTGTTTCAGTTAAGTGAGAGTCGGGTGTGACATATTGACTCTACAACTTTCAGAAGGAACGTTGGGTGCCTTAGGTATCTCCTCCATACCAGGCCAGACCTGTCTTTTGCAGTAGGTGTCTTAAGCCGGTATATGCATCAACCAAAAGAGTCGCAAGGTGCAGCAATGAAGCATTGCTTAAGATACCTTCAAAGATCCACTTCGTATGGATTAATGTTTACACGGTCAATTCCAGACATACCAAAGCTGGTGGGATACAGTGATAGCAGTCATAATGTTGATTCAAATGATGGAAAAAGCACTACATTTCATATCTTCTACTTAAGAGAGAATTTGATAACTTGGTGTTCTTAAAAACAAGAGACAGTAGCATTGTCTTCATGCGAGGCTGAACTTATGGCAGGTACAGAGGCAGCTAAACAAGCGATATAGTTACAAGAGCTAATAAGTTAAGTCACTGAGAAGCCGTGTGAGAAAGTGACCATAAAGATCGATAATCAATCAGTTATTGCTTTCTCCAAAAATCCAGTTTTTCATGGGAAAAGCAAACACATACACTCGAGGTACCATTTTATAAAAGAATGTGTAGAGAAGGGCCAAGTAAGTGTGGTTCACGTTTTAGATGATAAGCAAAAGGCAGATATTCTAGACAAGTCTTTGGTAAGGATTAAGTTTACCAAAATGCGTAGTCTAATTGGCATTCAAGATTTGGCAAAATAAGATTTCAAGCTTAAGGAGAAGACTGTGTGTTTAGGACTTTATGTTCTATATATATATAGATGTCAAAGTGTGGCACCATATAGAGTTTATAGATTAAGCTTAAGTTTTGAGTGAGTTTTTTAAGCATTAGTGAAATAGAGTTATTATTTTACGATCTTTGAAATCTTATAATAATTTGTTATTCATATTTAAAGAATTTGCCTATATAATTATACTGTATTTATTATTTAAAAAAATAGCCAGTTTATGTTGACAAAAAAACAGCTTTTAGTATGTACATTTAGAAAGTAGAACAAGAGAAATAAAAAATTGGAGAGTTAGCGGTGAATACGAGGGATAATGGTGAAAATCAAAAAGAAGATTTTAGAAAGAAGGAGGAGCAATTCCACGTTGGCAGCTGACTGCAGGCCCTACATTTCTCGGAAGCTCCGTGAACGTGACCTGAGTGAAGAAGGTCCCACATGTATTGCCCTTTTCTCATCTTAACCGTTGATTTTTGATTCAATCAACGAAACAGATTAATAGTTTTTTTTTCTCAACACTCGACACCATTTTTAGTATTTTTGCGATGACACTTTCTGGCAATTCAAAATATACACATCTAAAGATTGATTGAGCATTTTGCTATTGCCAACAAATGATCTAAGCCATCGATTCCTAGTTTTTTTTCCACTGATATTATTAATAAAACCAAATAATACAAAAACTTAAAGGGGCAGCAGAAATACAACAACAAAGGCCCATATTTGAGCCCAACAAAAAAGAAAATAACCAAGAGAAAGCTGATGAGACCACTCGATACTTCCATGTGATGACTTAATAGCATGGATAAGACACGTGTCTAAAAAGAGGCTTCCATCACACTTCATCGTCTGAGACGTCACCGCCGGAGTTTCTACACGGCTGCTCCACTGGAATCAAACCGCTAAAAAACAGATGAAAGAGCAACGACGACGACCATATTGATCAAATACAAGACGTTTTAATATTCAACCAAGATGAATCCAAAGACACCTCAATATTAAAGTCGTACGTTTCTTCACTTCAAATAACTTCAATCAAACAGATATCGATCACAAACATCGATTTACATGTTGAGATCAAGTTCAAAGGAAGCAAGAAGAACATAGAAGCGACGATTAAACTAGAACTGGAAGAAATCCGGTAGTAACCCAGCAACGTCACAAGGATAAGTATGACCGTCACCGGAGCAAAGAGCTAGTTTACCACAAAGAAGAAGTGATACAACCGGGGCCAAGAGCCGGAAGCTCCGTCAAAGAGAACACAAGCAACCGGAGTCAAAATCAGCAGACACTACAAGAAATATCGGTATTGGTAGCACCCGAAAAACGCTATCATAGGGTTTTCGTAGCGTTTCGAAGAACGCCGTGACAGCCGCAGCTATGGTAAATCCCCCTTTTATCATAGCATTTTTTCGTGTGCTATAAAAAGTAGAGATATTATAGCATTTATCTAGTATTATATTAAATTGTTTTACTAGCATTTTATTTTGGCTACTATATTATTTTCTATGGCATTTTTATTTTGCCATAGCATAATCTGTAAAAACATATTTTCAATGCTATGGAAATTAAAATTAATATATCGTTTGCGGAAAAAAATTAAAATTGATTATTATTATTATTGTTATTATTTAATTTGAGATTTAATCTGGTCTAATATTTAATATTCGTTTACAACCTTCAATATATAAATTAAACCGGTTTGCAAATGATTTCGGTTTATATTAAAAATTAGGCTTACACCTGATTTCGTTTATAAATTAAATCAGATTACAAATGTTTTATAAATTAAACTGGTTTACATACAAACCGGGTTTAAAACTAATTAACCAACCTAAACCTAATCTGCCGCTACAATAGCCTCCGCCGCGGCCTCCGCATCCAGCCTCCGCATACAGCGCCTACAGCCTCCAGAGCATCCGTCTCAGGCATCGGTTTTCTTACTCGAGCCTCAACAACCTCTATTCACTTACGCTAGTCGCATACCTCCACAAACTCTGGTCCACTTCTACCTTAACCAAAATTAAAACCAGACAGAAGAGAGATGATGAGAAAGTAGTTATTTGTGAGAGGATTTGTGTACCTTCATCGTCAGAAACCAAACATTGTTCTATGGCTGGAGCTGAAGGGTCATTTTAAGCATCTCTCCTCTTGTTCTTCTCGCTAGTTCAATTCTTCAACAAAATCAAACCACACATAAAGGAGATGTTGAGAAAGCAGTTAATTTGTATATCTAAAAAAGGAGTGGATTCGTTACCGTTGACATATCCGGCAGTGGAGATGGAGAGACATGAGCAGAGATCTTGCGAGGGTGGAGAAGTGCGAGAGAGTCGGAGGGAAACATACATAAGAGCCGTGGAAAGTGGAAGAGAGATTCGGAGATGTGACCTTAGTGGTGGTGAAGAGTGCGCCGGAATCGAAGGGAGTGGTGGTGGTGCTGAGCGCCTCGGTGGTGTGGTAACGAGCACCTCAGTGCTGGTGGTGGTGGGGACGAGTTGAGAGGAGGCGTGCAGATCTAATCTTAGTCAAGGAAATAGAGAGAGAGGAGATAGACGTCGTGAGAGAGGAAAGAGAGAGATGAGATCCTTGTCTTAGATTGACCAATAGGAAAGAAGCAATAGGATAACCACAAGCTTTATTGTAACCAATAAGAAAGAAGCATGAGGATAACCACAACTTTCATTTGTGACCATTTGATTAAAATCAATCTATGGTCAAAATTAATCAATATATATATAACTGTTACTAGTTATTTTAGTAACTGCAATTATATTTTTTGAATAATTTTTTATATAAAATGAAGTTGTTCATTTACATCTAAAAAATAATGATATAACATTAAGAAAATGATCAGATTAAATAAAACTAATTATTGGTTTGTGTAATTTAGAATTTGGAGTGTGTATATGGTTCTAATGTATAGGGTTTGAAGTATTGTATGTGGTTTGAGGGTAACTTTTGGGGTTTAGGATTTGAAATATGATATAAGGTTTAGAGTAAATATATTTTAGTTTAAATTTGTGGTTTAAGTTTATGATTTGAAGTTATAGTTTGGAAAAAAAATTAGAATTTTAAATTTAAGATCTGGAGTTAATTGTTATTTTAGAAGTAGAGACTAATTTATGATATATAATTCATTTTTTGTTGTGATATAAAATTTTGGGGTGGGGTTTTAGATGTATAGTGAAATTTAAGGATAAAGTTTTAAAAGATTTAGATTTTGAAGTCTTTAGGTTTATAATTTGTGTCATAGTACTTAGGGTCTGAATAGAGTATCTAGGATTTAGGGAATAAAGTTTGGAATTTATATACTCTAATAAAATACAAGTAAATCATAAAATTTGATGTTAAATATCAGAATTTAAGTATTATCTCTAGAGTTTAGGGTTTAGTTTAGGGTTTACTTTCACACGTCTTCCAATTTTATCTGAAACCAAATCACAAATTTTTGGTTTACTTCCACATTTTAAAATTTTGATTTTTTTTCTTTTAATTCTTTCAATACTTTTCTTGTGTAGTTTTGGTCCTTTTGGATGTGATTCAGAGATTTGATAAAAAATAAATCAAATATTTATTTCATTAAATATATATTACGATTACAACCAGTAGCCAGCTCGAGAAATATGTAATTTATAACATCCTCCAATGCATAAGCAAGTGATTTCCCATCAACGAATAAGCAAATGCCTCATAGTTACTCTTAATCTCTCATTATCTTTAGTTCACTCGGGAAATGGCTTTTTTTCAAGACAGTCTTCAAGGTCCAGACCTTCCATCTGTATACATTACACCATTGTTATGTTAGACACAACAACACAATCACAAGCTTGTTTTTTGAGGTTGCAGAATAAAACTACTTACCAGCTGAAACTCATCCATTGAAATGGGGGGAGGCGGGGAGGGGGAATCACGAGACAAGAGTTGAGCCTCGTGTAAACCTTAGTGCTACTTGCGGTAACGGTGAGAGACGCTCTGCTTACGCTCGTCTGCAACTTTGAACTCTTTGTTTTACCATTTTCTGATCAAGTTGAGATTTTTTAACCATTCTCTGAGAATCTGAGCTGTTGTTCTTCTCTTTGTCTATGATCAACCCTTGCATCACTCTATCCATACATAGAGAGAATTTGTTCCATACTTAAACATATCTGGAACAAAAAAACAACTCCTTTAGCTTTACCATAACATCAAAAATAACAAAAGTCTCTAAAGATCTTTTTAGCATTTTCAATCTCTTAAAGAACATGAGATAAAGACACATATGGTCACTATGCTTTCATCGTCAAGATGTCTATGAACATTAAGTATGACCACCTTTCTCTTCTTCTTTTTGCTGGCTCCACCTCTACCACCGCTAGCTTCCACTGCCATCTCCACACCAAAGCTTCTTCAGATCCTGCTTCGGTCTTCTCATCTTCAATCCTCTTCTTCAGAGACGTGGTGGAGTTAGCGAGAACTGTAATCCTGTTAAGCAGACTCTATTGCTCCTTGACCATCAACTATCCACAAATAACAATGGAAAAGAACAAAACAAGATCATCTAATAAGGAGATAGAAAGGCCTTGAACTTTACTGGAAAAAAAACTGCATATATAAGATGAAAATAATGTACCTGGCACAGATGCAAGACATGTTGGGAACTTAATTTCCAGTAAAAAAGGTTACCCTGGGTCATGAAAATAAACAAGATTATTGTATGTGGTCGCACAAATCTCCAACTTCCATTACTGCACAACCAAAATTATTCAGAAAATGTTTCTTTCTGAAGACAAACTTCTTCAAAATTTATAACATTGAGGACAAATTGTCAAAAGAGGCTAAACGAGAAGAATGGATACCTTTAGTTACTATTAAGGCGAGCGCCAAAGTAGAGAGAAACAGAGAGAAACCACCAGCCATTATGGACAGCAACAAGAGAGAGCCAATCTTTCCTCTGCATACCAAGAGCAGGCTCAAAGATCTTAGACTTTATCATCTTTCCTGAGAATCAAATAAGTCTTTTAACTGAAAAAGGCGATAACTTTAGGAACACAAACCTAAAGTTATCGATGAATCAGTATCAGAAGAGAGAGAAAGAGAGATTACGACAGAGATGAGAAACTGAAGGAGACGAGGTTGAGATGGGCGACGACTTCACAAATCACCACCATGCTACTTCTTCATCTTCCTCTCTGAGGTAATAGTAACTCGGGATTGAAGTTTCCATTGATTGCGCTAGAATTGAAGCCGCCACCGGACAAGGGAGAGTGAGATTGAAGTTGATAGATTTTACCACCTTGGAACTCTTGTAAACTCTATCACAAACACGAGAAACACTTTATTTATCAATGGAAAAGTCAATTACACTTTGTATTCTAGAAATCAATTGAGAGACGATGGCTTAACCCACTCGTACTCTCCGATAACCTAGCGAGTGATTCTCCGAGTCGTCAAGAGGAATCGTTACCTGAGGAGCCGAAGATCCGGCGATATCCTTGCCATTAGGTTTCGCTGGAGCTGTTTGAGATTCGATCCAGTCGATCGCAGCTGCAATCTTGTTTAACTGAAACTCGACTGAGCCCAAACGCGATTCAACCTCGCCGAAACGTTCTTCCGTCTGTTTGTTCGTTTCCGTCAGCTTCCGCCAACCTTCGTATATCACCTTCACCGTCTTCTCCGTTTCCATGGCGGAGTGCTCCAGAACTTCGATTCTCCCATCGGCGAGGGACGGCGGAGATCTCCAGTGGCAACACTGTAGCATTGGTGTTTCAATCAATCCAAGCAAAGACGAATATGAGGAGGTTACGGAAACAACTTTGTTTTGTGGAAGTTGAAGAACGAAGCCCTAATCAAAGAAAGAAATATGATTTCTTAATGGAGGAGAAGAAAGATAGAGAGAAGAGGGATGAATGTTCGACAAAACAGACACTCACTAATGAATTTTTATTTTGTAAGAGGAATTGAAAATTTTGTCTAAGTGGCGGAAAATGTAAATTTTGGTTAAATATTTTGCCTCCAGAATGATTTCTCAACTCTAGTAGTGATTTTTGCCTTCCCGCTTAATCAAATTCTATCTTAGCACGAATTTAGTGCTACAATAGAATTGTGATCCAGATTTAACATTTTTGGTAGCAGTTGATGAATTCGTGCTACCGCGAACTGCTACCAATACACATATTTCTTGTAGTGAGATACACCAAGAAGAAGGTGTAACGCCAAAAGGGAGCCCATTCATGGGCGGAATTTTACCGGAAAACACCGGCCTAGAATTTTCTCATCACTTCCTTTGTGTAAGATCAAAGGGAGAGAACAGAGCAGAAGGAGAGAGAAACTCCACCTAGAAGTTTACTTGTTAATAATAAACGTTTTGCATCATAGAAAAGAAAAACTGAAATCGAAGTTAAAAAAAAAAATTAGCCATCGATTCCTAGTTAATGATTTGAGATCATTTACTGGCAATTGAAAATGCTTATTATATAGGTTTACCTTTCACTTCGTAAAAGAAATAAAAATATAGAGATAATTATGTCATTTTTATTTTTAAAATATCTTTATATTAACATATGTTTAATTAATTACATAATTTTGCAGTTATGTCATTTCGACTTGTTTTCCATCTAAAGGAATTTTCAAACAGGTGCTTTATGTTTGTCAATCAATTTTTTTCTTTTCAAAATAGGATAAATAAAATTTTAATAGCTAGCAGTAAAATAATTAAATGCTGGTATAATTTATATTATATTTTATTATCACACTAGATGTTGATCTGTGGTACAAAGCGCATATATATATATATTTATTTGCTTTTATGTATTTTTTTTGTAAATAGCTAAACTTTTATGTATTTTCTCATATTTAACGAAATTAAATTCATATATTTGTGATTATTTTTATTTAAATTGTTATATAGAGTTTTTGATAATTAAATTTAATTTAGATAATTGTCAAAAATACTATATTTCTACTATCATTTTTCATGTTTACCTTAATCACTTTTGATCTTATTTTTTAAGAGAGAAAAGCATCACTTATAACACTTGAGTTGATTAATTTAAGACTTAGGGTTTAGAGTTGATGGATGGAGAAAAGTTTAACAATATAAAATTTAAGATTTTAATTAGTTTAAAAGTTTTTTACCTCTAAAAAATGGTATTTGTGAAAATGTTCTTTTAGTGACAATAAAAATGAATAATTGTACCAATAATATGGTAAACATGTAAATTTTTCTTTAATTTATGATGTTTCATAACTATATACTTGTGCTATAATCATTTTGCACATTAATTTTATATATTATTCATAATTAGTGATATATTTTATCAAAATATAACAAGTATAGCAATTTTTTTGATAATCAATATTATTAATCTGCCCTTATTAAATTCAGTTAGTCTATTATTTTTCATCAATACGTATTTAAAAAGCAATATAAATTTATATGAGCATGTAGTTGAATAACCATACAACAATTCATTCAATATAAATTGGACTAGTTACTTGTAGGTACGTAAAGAAAGCAAGAAAGGTAATTGCTTATGTGTGCAACTGATTTCTGCTTGAAGAAAAGTAACTGCTTATGTCATAGAAAAATTAAACGTGGTTAGAGTTAAAATATAATTAGATATATTTATAAAATAATCTGTGTTTAGTAGATTTAGTGGCATTTTAAATAATATACCCGAAGAATAATTCTATGTTAATGATATTGATTTCAAAAATTTAAAAGTTCAATTTTTTTATAGTTGTTTAACGTTTTAAAAGTTTGGTAAATTATCTACAAAAATTAACAAATAATTAGTTAGGAGCTACTATTTGACTATTTGACTAACCTGAGAGCAGTACCAATGAAAGTTTTCAAAAGAAATATTTCCGGAATCTCCATAACTTTAAAATATTCACAACTAAATAATATATATATATATATATATATATGTATTTTGAGAACTTTTTTTTATTACATATAGAAAAGAGAGGTCGATAATGGAACTTGTGAGTATGAAACCCAAGTTGAATAGGTTAGATACCAAGGCAATATCACTACATTTTACATTGTACTTAAAAATCAAGGGCAATGCCACTACATTTTACATTCAACTTCATTGTACTTAAATACATTTTAGAAATATATATATGATTTCAACTTTTTTAAATTAAAATAAAACATTGAAATAAATAAAAATAAATCAAAATTTTATATTTCAGGTTTAAAGTTATATCTAAACTGACCAGGAATCAAGTGGAACCGATCCAAATCCAAACCAAAATTTTACTAAATACTATTTGAATTTATTTGTTTATAATTGAAATACCGAACCGGATTCTGTCCGGAACCGAACCAACTACCCAAACTAGCAGGCCTCAGTACGATTAACTTTTACCGGTTCGATCCGTGTGTTGGTGGTGGTCACAAAGATTCCATTTCGATCGTCAGATTGCTTTTACCAAGGTCATTGTTTACCGGTCGTTGCCGGTGATACATATTTTTGAATAAAAAATAACTAAATTAATACTCGTCTTTGTGCGTGTATATGTCAGTATATTGTTTGCTTTTTCACACGAGTCGTCGCCATTAGTGGACAACAGTACACCACCCCAGGAGCCTTTTAACAAATATTTTATTGCATTATAATAGTACAGTATAATTTACTGTAATTTATAGTATAATATTATTTTTTGTTCGATACATACAATATATTAATTGTCAATTTCTTATTAATTTTTTTCACACAATAAAAGTCAATATAATATAGGTAGAGACTATATACACGGCAGCCTGTGTGATGTCAACTCTCGCCACGTGGCAACTTAATGTAGTAACTAGTCATAGCAGTCCAAATAAACCCGACTCGAGAGCGAATTACTAACTCATCAAACACACATTAAATAACAATAAACAATAGTACAATATTATTTTTTATACTGTATCTTAGACACTATTACTAGTTGCTCAAAAAAAAAAAGACACAATTACTCATTTTCGTGTGGGTCCCATAGCGAATGCTGACAATTAAAATAATAAAAGAATACGTTTTTGGTAATAATAAAAAGAAAATAGTATAGGTTATAGATGTGAGATCTCTAAAATGGAGGGTGAAGATGTTGTCACGCTGGTAAGTATGAAATAGAGACCGTTGGATGCATTCACACCGACGGTAAAGATTACTAAAAGGTTTAGACGGGGAGGTGATATGAGCCGTGGATCTATTCGCTACTGCTTTTATTATGAGGAGCACAAATAAAGGAGATAATGGGAAGCTAGTAGAGAGATAGAAGAAAGAGAGAGGTGAGATTAGGAAAGGGGGTAGAAGAAGATGGATAGAAATAGAGAAGCTAGAAGAGTACCAATGGCGGCGGCTACCGGAAACGCCTTGTCACGGCGGAGACATAGAGCCGGAAGCTTCAGAGATTCTCCAGGTTTGTATTATAATCATCTTCTTCTTCAGATCTGAGACGAACGACTTGATTCTGATTTTTTATTTTTGTTTTGTTTCAGAGGAGGAAGGTCCGGTGGAGTTACCGGAGGCGACGAGGCTGAGAGATCGAGGAGGGAGTGGGAAGAAGGAACGAGATCGGGAACGTGATAGAGAGAGGGAGAGGGAAAGAGAACGGGAGAGAGATCGGTTGAATAGCCGGAGCAAAAGGAGAAGAGGAGAACGGTTGATGATGGTTCACGGTAATTTAGACGACGGTGGCGACGAGAGCTCCGAAGAGAGTGTCAACGACGATGAAGAGTATAACGACGGAGGAGCTTCGTTGAAGATGCTTCCTCCGACTAACAATATCTCAGCCGCGTCGTTCTCTTCCTCACTTTCGAATCACCACCAGAGGAAGAACTTTCCGCCAACGTCAAAAAATTTCAGATCGCCTCCTTCTCCGGCGCCGGTATCACCTTGGAAGCCGGCGGATGAGATGATCGGTGTATCGGTTCCTAGAAAAGCACGGTCAGGTAGAGAGGTGGAAACTACAATAAGAATCATCTCTCTCGCTGATCTAATCTTTTTCACTGTTTATCTAAATTTCTTTCTTCTTTGATTCTAGCTTGTACAAAGAGACCACATGAGTCATGGGCATCAAGTGCTACCGGCGGTGGTTTACTCTCTTCCGGAGAGCAAATCCACCACCGGCAAGTATCGACTTCTCCAGCTAGAGTATCTTCTCCTACATCTCCATCTTCAGTCCACCGGAAAAAGATGGTTAGTCTCTCAAAGACTTACTCGATCTCTCTTTCTCTTTTCTGACTAAAGAAAATTTCCTTCTGATTTAAAGCCGTCGGGAACGAAACAAAAGCCACAGCCACAGCCACTCCCCCCGAAGTCTAAGGTGTCATCTCCGGTGGCTGTTCAAGACGAGATAGAGATCGAGATCGCAGAAGTGTTGTACGGGATGATGAGGATGCCTCTCGCGCCATCAAAACAAGAATCCGCCACTAACGAAACTGTAGATGTCAAGTCCAAAGTGTCTTCACCAATCTCCAATTCTCAAACGGTTCTTCAATCTTCCACCATCACCCTAGCTGCTAATTCGTATAATGTCACCTCCTCCATTGGTAAAGTCCTCTCTTTCACAACGATCTCTTATGATCTGCTCTTTTCTGTTTGCTCATTTTCTCTTTATACAGCTCCTAAAAGAAAGAAGCCGAGGCATGTCAGATACGACGACGAGAACAGTCCCAGCTTACCATCACGCGCCATTAAATCTGAAGCAGAAGGTCCATTAAAGAGTCAAGCTGCTTCCGGTGATCATCAGCTCAAGAGATCAGGATCCGCTGAAGAAAGCAGCTCGGCATTGGATTCGACCAATCCACAGGCCAGAGAAAGCTCTGTGGGGTTAGATTCGAAATCAGCTGAGAAAAAAGAAAACAATCCGTTGCCGAAAGTGGAATCTTCCTCGGGAGGTAGATCCGATGGTGACGGGGCTACTACCATTTCAGGAGCTAAATCGTAAGCACACGATCTATGATCTATACATTGAATGTGACTTTTTCACCTTTTCTTTCTATATCATGCAGAAATTCACCGGAGAAGGAGAAGTTTGAGATAGATCTGATGGTAAGTTTTAGCTTTTTTTTTTTTTTAACTCCCTCGATTTTTTAATATTATCCTAATTTTATTTAAAAAACCGGTTTAGGCTCCACCGATTAGATGCTCATCGGAGAGAGGCGGTGAGGTGGAAGGTGGGCCAGCAGAAGCTAAACCTAAAGCCACGGAAGTGGAAACGGTGAGTGGGACCTACTTTTTTTGTTTGGTAATATTGTGATAATTGGGTATAATATCCATCATTACTTTATTTGTCTTTTTGAGGCTCTCTTTTCTTATCTTGTTCTCCTTTTCCCCTTTTTTTAATTCTCTACCGTGTCACTTATGCATGATGAAAGCAGGAAGATAAGCCTCTGCTCAAGGAAGATGGAGGTAGTGCGACGATTCTTGAATCTGAAGGGGAGAAGAGACCTAGAACGGTGGTGGAATCTGAATCTCATAAGCCAGAGAGGAGTTGTAAACTTCAACTCGACTTGGATAAATCTGATCACGTGAGTGTATTAAACAAGCATCATGTTCAGAAACAGCCACCGCAACAACAACAACAACAACAACAACAACAAGTATCTGTTCCAGATAAAACAGGTAATAATAAGCCTTTTCATCTTTCTTGAATCTTGAGTTTTCTGTCTTACTTTTTTTTTTTTAAATTGGTTTATATCTGAATTTTCCAGCTCCTACCCCTTTGCCTCTGCATATGTCGATACCTGGCTGGCCGGGGGGTCTTCCTACAATGGGGTATTCTTTTTGTAGCTTTAACAAGTAAAACTTTGTGGAAGTCTCATTTTTGTTTCACTTGAATTAATAAAACTCTTTGATGTTTAAGCAGATACATGCCGGCTACGCAAGGAGTTGTCCCTACGGATACTAGTTCCTTATCATCTGCCGCAATGCAGGTAATGTCCGTTGCTTGCCTACCCATTCAAAGAACCCTCTCTACATTTCTTTAGTGATTTTAACATTTCATTTCTTGCAGCCTCCTACACATTTACTTTTTAACCAACCGAGGCCTAAGAGATGTGCAACACACTGCTATATCGCTCGGAATATTCAATCTCACCAACAATTCACAAAGATGAATCCGTTCTGGCCTGCAGCAGCAGGGTCAGCTCCATTGTATGGGACCAAGGCCTGCAATCTCAGTCTTATGCCTCCCACAGAACTTCAGGGAACTCTTTTGGGAAGAAGTTCCAATCCTCTTCCAGATAAGAACTCTCAATCTACTTCCAAAAGCTCAGATACAGCTCAGAGAAATCAAATATTGCTTCAGCAAGCTCTGCCTCAAGGAGCAGCGAATAACATCATGGTTAGTTTGTTTTTGTCGTCTAAGCATGCTTCTCATATCAAGTTTTTGTCGTCTAAGCATGCTTCTCATATCAAGTTTTTGTCGTCTTTCTTGCAAGCTGATTGTTTTTATTTTTCCCTTTTATTGTAGCATGGTCCGACTTTCATTTTTCCCGTGGGTCAGCAGCCTCATACAGCTGCCGCATCTGTCAGGCCTCCTAATAGTAGCAACACAGCTTCTTCTTGTGCGACAGCTACGGCTAACTCCATGAATGGCTCTGCATCAGCTACTCAAGCCGGTGCCCCAACAATGACCTTCAGTTATCCGGGCATGCCAGGAAATGAAACGCAGTACCTGGCTATCTTGCAGAATAATGGCTATCCATTTCCAGTCCCAGCACATGGTGGTGCATCACCTGCTTATAGAGGAGCTCCTGGGCAGTCGATACCATTTTTTAGTGGTTCGTTCTACCCCTCCCAAATGATCCAGCCTCCGTTTTCTCAGCCACAGAAGCAGCAACAGCAACCGCAGCAGCAGCAGCAAGCTGGTCAAATGCTCCAGAGCCATGCTCCGAGCAGCCAGATTGGAAGTGTTTCCACTGGTTCCTCAGTAGCACAAAAGCATCTGCAGAACCAAGAGCTGAGGCCACCAATAAATCACGGGCACCCCCAAGGATTTCCAGCTCACAAAGTTCAATCCCAGCCTTTGAGTTTCCAGCAGAGGCAACCTAGAGAAAATGCGACTCAGCATAGCGAGACTGTAGGAGGAGACAGCCCATCAACTGCTGATAGCCGGGGTTCTCGTTCAAGTGTTGCCTATGGCCAGAACTATGGTATGCAGATGCAACCACCCAACTTGGGCTTGATGAGTTCAACAGCCTCAGGTGGTGGAGTTGTCGTATCCTCTAGCAATCATGGCGAAAAGAAATCCCAACAGGTTTCAAAGGCTGGTGTGGAATCGTTTCAGTCCCAGGGTTACGCCATGACCTTTGCGAACATGTCATCAATTGCTCAAAATCACGCAATGTTCCACAGCATTCCGGAAGCAGCAAGGCAAGGTTATCAAGTGATGGCAGCGAATGTTGCTGCTCAAGCAGCCCAGCAGAAAATGAACTACAGTGCTCCGTCAGATGATGGAAAATCCGGGTCTAATGCTACTGCTAATACGAGGGAAGAACAAAGGAAAACAGGAGGAGTAACAGGCAAAACGAGTGGTGTGAAGTCTATTGCTTTCTCTAACAAACACGACATAGCTGATGCATCTGTTTCTGCTGTAACGAGTGGTAGCATCGTTGATACATCCCGTTTGCTCGACCATGGTTCTACTCAGCCACAGAGTTCCAGTTCTGTGCTGACGTCTCATCAACAGCAGCAGCTGCAGCATTTGCAACAGCAACATCAGCAGCAGCATATGCAACGGAGTCAATTGCAGCAACCTTATACGACCATGTATCTCCAGAAGCAGCAACGGTATGCAAGTTCAGTTGCTGCTTCTGCTGCTAGAACCAAAGGGCCTGTGGCGAGTAATGGGAGTGGTTTCCCCGATCATAATATCTCTGTATCACCCGCTGGAAGTTCTAAGTTTACAAATGCCAATTCAGGGTTTCCTCAAAACCTTGTCCAGTCAAGCAGCACTCAAGTGCAGTCTCAGTGGAAAAACAATTCACCCAAGATGTCGAACACTTCACAAGCTCAGTCTCCGTCAATACTCTCTCCATCATCATCTGCTGCTGCTGCTGCATCGTCTGTAAGAAACGTATCGCATAAGCAGCAGCAAAGCCGTCCTCAGCAGTCGCAGATATCTTTTGCAGCAAACTCAAAACCTATGTCGTCTGGTTCACCAATGCAAGGAGGTACCAACAACCAGGCTCCCTCCCCACCAATGTTAGTTGGGTCACCTTCAACGTCTTCCGTCTCCAAAAACGCGGGTGGGAGCCCAAGAACAACTGCTTCGGCTTCATCAGCGGTGAATAAAGCTGGACAAGCATCCTCTACTACTCATTCATCATCTCAGCCGTCCAAGAACCTGCAGTCTTCATCCGCAGCTTCTCCCGCTGGTGGAAGGAACAACGGTCCTTCAGTTCTGGGAAACCCTGCCACAAGCTCTGGATCCAAGTCCCAACAACAACAGCAACAGTTGCCAAAGCATGGGTTGCAGCAGCAAGCCCAACTTTTCTTCTCTAATCCTTATATGCAATCTCAACATCAACAGCAGCAGATCACTATGTCTCCTTCTGGTGGTTATTACATTCAAAGACATCAGCAACAACCAGGTTCATCAGCTGCTGCTTCCGCCGCCGCTTGTCCTCCAGTGACCACAGGAGCTGCTACGGTAACTTCAGATCCAGCGAAAGCCATCGCTGCTGCTGCAGCAGCAGGCAGTAACATGAAAGGAGGAGGGGGAGGTATGGGGAAGACACAGCAACATCAGCTGGTACCTCCAGGGTTTCCATATGTACACGCGGTTCCCTCTGCGGTTCAGGTAAAGCCCGTAGATCAGAAGCAACAAGGGGGTGAATAAAAGACCCCTTAAAAACCATTTTGTTAACTTAAAGAAAAGGAAAAAAGAATTCTCGAGTTGGGAGTTCTGGTTTATTGCTTGTGCTGGCTAGGCGAAAGAGAGACTTCGGAGTCGGGAGAAAAAAGCAGACGGAACAGACCCCACCCACAAGTGATGATCATTTTTTTGGGAGTTTGGTAGGGAGTGTGGGGGTGCTTTTAATGCCTTGTGTGCAATTAGTGAATATATTATTCTGACGGGAACCTACGGTCTCAGTTCCTAAAACCAAAAAAAAAAAAAACAGCCACTGTAGTTCTATTTTCTTTTTACAAAATTCATTCATTCTTCCTGAGGAGATTTGAGTGTTTTGGGTAGTGATCAGTAAATAACAAGCGCTAGCGAACGAACGTATACTGATGGGTGGATATGTTCTTGTGTTGTTGGCCTGTTCCTCTATCGTAGTATCATAAGCTAGTTGATTATATATGTAGTTTGTTGTTCGTTTAGTGGAATTTATATATTAGTATGAAGCATGGATTTATGAGTCGGTCGCATGTGTGTCTACTTTGTATTCGGTCAGGATCAGAACGCAATAGGAAAAGTTGAAGGTAACTGAGATTATTGTCAAAATAATTGTGAAAGTAGAACAAAATTTTCAGAGTTCAGACAGATGGAGATGGTTCGGAAGTAAAAGTCCCCACGCGTGCAAACTTTCTAAAGAACGTTCAACCTTCGCCAAATTAGCACCTCTGTTTTTCTTTTGCTTATTTCTTCCTTCGTTTTTTTTGTCGGTTGTTTTTCATCATGCAATTTTATTTTTGTCCTTTTCTTTGAAAGCAAAAGTTACGAGTGGATGGAAATCTACCACTCATAATAAAGATTTTTGGAGTTTTGAAGAAGTGGTATTTTGAAACTATGCAAAGTTTGATGAAGAACTCTTGGTATTTCAGTCAGAGCAAAAGACAAACGGGATTTGATTTTCTTTACGGTGGTGTAATATAATTGTGAGATATCAAACAAATTATCATATTGAAAGTTTTGACAAAAAATTTCTAATATAAAAAGAAATGTCCAATTTTTTATATATATTTCACATTTTTCCTTTTAAACTAATGACCACAATAATTATCTCATATCAGTAACTTATAAACTTTGATATAAAATACATGTAAACGTTTGTAAAAACCATATGCAGATTTTGATTTTATATTATATTTTTTTTTTTGTTTTTCTCAGCTAATTATGAATGTTATAACGCATAATAAGCACTTAGCAGCATATAATTATAAGTAGTATGGCTACATGATTAATTATGAAGTTAAAACAATATATAATTATTAGAAATGTCAAATGCAAACCAATCATTAGTTTTTGTTCCTTACCATCTCAAGAATTTCTTTGGATTATCTGCTCTCAACACTCCTATTAGTCAACCTTTAAAACTTGTTTTCATCTTAACTTTTCTCTTTTTTCTTTTCTTTTAATGTTTCACTTTCAATTTATTTTGTTTGGACGCTCTGACAAATAGCCACACAATCGAAAGTGTGGGTCATGTAAGCTAATAATTAAAAACGTGTGGGGTTCACCTTCGAACTATCAAAAATGTAGGGGACCTACTTGGTAAGCTCCAGAGCCAGTGATCCATTATTGAAATTTGTGGGCTCAGGAAACAAATATTTATTTTATCTTTCGGTTTCTGGCCCAGTTTCTGTATTGCAGAATATACCTATATGCTAAGTATATTTACAAAAATGTCTCTAATTAAAAATATGATGAAACATCTTTTTATATGATGTCACATTGCCAATGGCAGTAAAAGTTCTTCCAATAATACCAAGATTATTTTCTTGCCACTACCAAAGGGAAACAGTTACAATTTACCTTAATGAATAAACCAAGTTCTTTGAAAAATTGTTCCCTTGGCGACATGCCCGGCCCTAAACGATTATGGGCTGGAAGCAAAAATAAAATTTGGACTGGTTACATATAAAAAGAATGAAAAAGGTGGTATGCAATACTCGCACCAGAAACATATAATCATAACCATAAACCAATTACTGTAGTGAAGATTTTGTTCAAAAGAAGGCCGAAATGTTACATATTCTAAAAAAGGCGGGAAGCACATGCTTCCTTTGCTTGTGCTCAGGGCCGGTACTGCTTGGCGATTGATTACAAATGTAAAAAAATATAAATGGTAGGTCGACCTTTTGCTAAATTTTTTTATACCAAAGTAAACATTTTTTCTAAAGACTATCAAAGGCAAAAACGAAAAGACAAGTAAAGACAATTTTTCTATTTGTTTATCTTTTTTTCCAAAACAAAGTAATATAGTTTACTTTAATTATTTCCAACTGGATTTGAGAATTGATAATTGTGTTTTTTCAGAAACTAGAGGTTTGACCGCGCTACGCACGTTTGATTTGTCTATAATTTTTATATTTTAATACTAAAATATAACATAAAGTAGAAATTTATAAAAAAATTAATTATACTTTTTATATTCTATCTTTTATTTGTTTTGATATAATATTTGATAAATCAGGATGAAATATTTTTTGTTTTTTTTGTTTTGTTTTAGTATCATTAATTTATATTTAATATATATTACATTTAAAAATAAATGAAGTTTCTATTAATCTTTTAGTAATCATGTCTAACTATTTATTAAAAGTTCAAATATTCTATATTAAATATTTTAAAAAACTTTCTGTTATTGTATGTATCATAATTTTTTATACATCATATAATTTAAATATTAATTTATTATTTGGAGAATAGGTAAATAAACTTAATCTCATATATATATATGTATATATATGTTCATAAAATGTGTAATCACTTTTAATATTTAAATATGTAAATTTATGAACAGTAAAAGTGATTCAATAAATTTTTGAAAATTTGAAACTATAATATATTTTTAATATCAATTTTTGGTATTTATTATTTGTAAATTAATATTTATTATTAAAATGAAAATTAACGATTCCATGTTAGATATAAATAAAAGTACTCTAGATAGATTATGTTCATTACCCACATACAATTATTTTATTGGTATTGTGTAGAAAATATATAACCTTGTAATATTGTTTGTATGTTAGATTAAAAACATACTTTCATTATTATTTTAGACTATTAAGTTAATTATTAAACAACTTGAGAAAGTTGTAATAGCAAGAAGAAAATTAGAAATGTTCTAAAAATGGTAAGGCCTTCTTAAAATGCATGGAATTGTGATCCTCTAAGCAAAATGATCTTTACACAAACTAATTTGGTATACCATTATAAATAAATGATAGAAAAATCTATGGTAAATGTATGATAGACTGGAGGTAATAATTAAAAAGAAAATTTAGTTGTATTGTGGTTACTGAGCATAATCAAAAACCATAAACATATCTTAATTGTATTTAGTTTAATACTAACGTATATGATGATTTGTTTCAGTAGTGTACATCACAACCCACAAAGTTCCATTAACTATTTAGTTTCTTTAGTATATACATTTTTTTTCTGCTTTGGCAAATTTTCGGACATAATTTATGTTAATTTATTTTGATAAAAAATTCAAAAACATTTAGAGTAGACATCAAAAAAAGTTTTGAGATATTTTTTGGTTTATTCTTTTTATTCATAAATACGATTCTTTTAAAATTTAACTATAGCAGAAGAAGAAGAATAAACCGAATTATACTGAGATGATTGTTTTTATAAACAATATGTATTATATTTGTCTACAAAAGAAGAATAGTGCAACAAACATAACGAATGAGAAAGGAATATCTCATTTATATTTTATATTTTTATGATGTTGATAATGATATCCTTTTAGTTATCTAGTAGGGTCGTTTAATATTTTGTTTGGGCTTCTGATTTTTCTTATTTCTGATTTTAATAATATCTATAGATTTATCAAAACTGATTCAGAGATATATAAGATGTTTTTCTCTGTTTTTAAAAATCTTTTTCTCTTCGTTTTCAAAAAGATATATAAGTAATTTAAAAAAAATATTTTTCTCTCTAAGATATATAAGTAAATGTTTTTAAAAAAGATATATAAGTAATTATTTTCTCTCTAAGATATATAAGTAAATGTTTAAGAAAAAATATATAAGAAAATGTTTTAACAATTTTCTTCTTTCTGTTGGGAAGTAATGTTTTTCTTTTACATTGTGTTGTCTCCTTTGTTTCTCTTGGGATCCTATGCAATAATTATTCAATTATACTGAAACTTGTTCACGAAGTTAATTCACTTAGAAGTTGTACATTTCAAGTAGCCTTGTCTCTTTTCTAGATTACCCGTTTTTAAAAAACGCTTTAGGTGTTAAGGAAAAAAGACCAATGATGTTAGTAAGGAGTGAATCTTTTTGGCAAGAAAAAATTACACAAAAGGTCACATTTTGTCTTCTCAATTACATCTAGAGACACAATGTGTTTGAAACACTTTTTAGAAGTGTTTTGCCTATTTTATCCTTGTAACCATATAATAATTACTTATGCTTGTTTTTTTTTTCACTCTCTCTCTTTGTATCTAACGCCTTCTTCCTCAAACTTTATTTTTCTTCTTTTTCTTTAAATCATTATTTTTACAAATTTAATTCATCGTTTTTAATTCTTTTCGTTTATCTCCTTTTTTACTTCTTCATCTCAATTCCTCACACGGATCTCATATCTCTCATTGTAATGCCTCGTGGATCTCAAATTTGCAAGATAACATGTACTTCCACTCTCCATTGATTCAAAGAAACTCCACCACTTCAATTCCCTCGTATTCTTCCACCTCGTCACAATCGTATTCAAGATCATAGATTGTGGCTCCGGTTTAACACATTGGTACGGTCTCGAACAAGTTATTTACTGAATCAATGATTAGATTACTCTATAAAACATTTTTTTTTGTAAGATTTGGTTAAGTGGATTCCATAACACTTAGGATTTTGAGAGTAAGTTAATGTGTTGGTGTTGATGCGTTGTATCTACAACATATATGTTCACTTTTTTTCTATCAACAATATATATGTCTACATTTATTTGTCTATAAACATTTAATCATAGTTATTATTTTTAATATGTTGGTGTTGCTGCTCGTGTGTTGTTATCCGCAATATATATGTTTTCATCTATATATTTTAAGAAAATATGAAAAATAACAAGATGAATATAAGTTGTTCGACAAAATGTGTCTGAGACATCTATGTGTGTTCATACAAATAGTATGTCCATAAATTTGGTTGTCCACAACATTCATCTATACAATTTATTTCATCCACATTTTTTCGTCTATGACTAGTTTGTTCACAACTTTCATATACATAAAACTATAGAAACATGTATATATGAAAATGAATGTTAAATTATAGAGAATATCCAAGACTGACCCCTCCACGACCAAGATCCTTCAGTCCATGTACACAAAACTTGTTTATACATGTATCCATAGCCACAAGACCTTAGACATATATCCATAACCATATGTCCACACAACTTTATACACATAATCTTTATAATTGTGTTTTTCTTGATAGACTATTATGGATATGAATATTTGCCCAAGAATATGTTCAAAATTTTTTTTATCTATGTTTATCTTGTCTGTCCACAAACCATTTATCCCTAATTCATTCGTCCACAATTTCTTCGTCCACGCATCATTCCACCATTGAACCTCTATCTATTTATTGCTTGTCTACAAAAAATATTTATTAGTTATTAAAATATATCAAAATGGATGTCAAAATTTTAAGAAAAAAAAGTTACAACAGATTATACTAAATGTATTTATTTATGTATTTTAAAATTTTAAACACAAACAAATTAAGATGTGAGAGTGAATGTACAATAAAGTATAAAAAAGTAATTACAATCTCCCAATTTTCTTCAGTGTCTCGTCGTGTTAGACAATAAGGGTATTTGTGTCATATTTGACACAAAACAAAGAAGAAAATGCTCCTCCAGCACAATGTGTCTTGGAGTGTGAAAAAATGTCAAATAGTGTCTTAAAGTGTAATGTACTCTTTTGGCAATTACTAAACTATCTTTTGATCGCTAAAAAGGATCACATCGATTACGTAAAGAACATGACGTATTGAACTATTTTGATTTCTATTTGATTGAACATGAAATCGTCATCCTTAAATCGTATAAAAGTGCTCTTTCAAAGTTACTAAATTAGTTAAAGTCACATTACACAGTAACAACAATACATTGTTACGACTTACCGAAACAAACTTGTATTTATTATTTACAATGAGCATAATTTTAGAATGATGGTTATATTTTTTTGAATCACACATATAAATAGATTATATGAAATGAAATATAATTGAAATAAGGGATAATTGATCGAATGGAGAGAAGAAGAGGAAACAAATTCAGGAGAGGAAGCAACTGAATCGTTAAGCGAAGGGTTGGAAGAGATGAGTCTCACCGCTTTACGGGTTAGATTTGGACGAATAGCGAATGGACCATGATAGATGATTGGCCGGAAATGTAGTAATATAATGTGAGCCTATTATATATGATGTTATCGGGTAAAATACGGGCCAAAAGTGTAGAAATATATGGTGATTTCAGGTGAAATATGAGCCCATTTTTGGCTGAAAAATATGATTACGTGGCGAATTAAAATGTTTTCATTGGCTAATTATTTTTGCTGATGTGGATAACCTCCCCTTTCACCTTATTTCCCTTTTAGTATTGCTAGATCAGACTCTTCAAGGTTATATTTACAATATATTTAAAACTGCTTTGGTGATTGCGATTATAAATTTTTTAACTTTTACCGTGACACCAGCCAACAATATCATCAAAGAACAATACCATCATTCTGAGAAATTGTTGTAATCATCACCAATTTTCAGTCAGTTACTTCTTATAACTTCAATTATAATCACTGCATATTAACCTATCTACGTTACCATCGAAACATAGCAAAATAGTACAAAAGCTTTCTCAAGAATGAAGTACTTAAGTACATACCTATTGATGGTGAGCTAGGTACCGGGCACAGTTTGTGGGCCTGCTTCGAAGATGTTTTTTTATTACCTCAAGATCTCAGTTTTGTTTATCAGATTTGTGTACAATATCGTTTGATCCTAGAGAATTAAGTCTAGCTGAAAGTAGAAGTGTAAAACCCTAATTTTTCCTCCCCCATCCTGGTCTTCCGTCGTTTCCTTTTATAGGTTGCTCCCCTTCTCCTGTTCGCCCTAATCCAACCTACGTCTTAACGGGCCAGACTCCCTCTCTCTGTGGGCCGAGTAAGCAGCCAATTCGGCCTCGAACGAGATTGACTTCCTCGTCTCGTGGCGCCGAGCCTGGTCGATGGTCTCTCGGCGCTACGAGAGCACTTGTTCGTCGCCAGCTGTTCATCGAGCTGGCTCTCTTCTTCAGCTACAATCCCGAGCCGCGACCTCTCTCATGCCTACGTTACTAGGCCGGCCTTTCTACCCAATGGGCCGTGTGGAGGGATGCAATTCATCTCCAACAGTAAGCCCCCCAGTTCACTCGAAGGAGGGAGTCGAGACTGTTCTTCGGGAGAATTCCTCGAGTTTGGCTTAGAGGGTAAAAAGGTCGGAGCGAGGAAAATCCCTTGTCCGGAGCGACCATGATTACGGTTCGACACCTTTGGCTTGTCTGTCTTGATCGGGCCGTGCTTGTCCTGATTTGTTCTTCAAATAAGGTCTCCTTTTTTCACTGCGGGTGGCGAGCTCGTAGGGTGGCTGCGGTGTGCTGCTCTCGTCTGCGTAGTTTTATCGATCAAAGACTCAAGTGACTTGGTTTGGTTTGACCGGTTAAAAGCGCGAATCAAGATGATGTCCAGTGTAACTTGGGAAGTGGAAACGTCGCTTTTAGGCCCACTAAGCCCATTTAGGGTAATCATTATGCGAGCCTAGGGTTCTGCTCCTTTTTCTATAAATGGGAGCATCTGGCTCATTCTCTCCAGTTTCTCTCCGCGACCTTAGGTACCGTCTTTCTCTCTCTATCTCTACTTTTTTTTCTGTGTGCTTGGTTAGTTCGACAATGAGGAATGGATCCAGACGTAAATTATCCGAGGCCGAGAAAGGGAAGGCGATTACATCGCCTGATGCAAGTTTGTCGGCAGAATCGCCTCCTGCTGACAATCCTTCGTCGGCTCATTTGGACGCGCTAAGGGAAATGGAAGGTCTAGATTTGTCTCAACGGTTGTTGGTCACCAATTCAGAGTGGCTGCTTTGGGGCGACAGTGACGGGCACCCAATGGTCGACGAGGAAAAATCTGTGATAGCTACGGACGCATCGGGACAAGAGCTGAATCAAGGTCCCTGGGTAGTCGTGAGCGATGATTCGTTGATTCTCCCGGAAAATGATTCGCTTTACCCGATCAAGTATCATGAAATCGGGACCTTTGAGCGTTTGTCCGCTTTGGATCCAAATCTTGTTCGACCATCGATTGTTGAGGGACATAATACTGGAAGGATGTGCGGAGTACTTGGTCTACGGACGGCAGCGTGCGAAACGTCTTAAGATCGAGCGGTGGCACAGGGGTCACGTTCATCATTCCGAGGAGAAACCAACGCCCGTGGACTCCGCCGATAGGCTACCAATGCGTGTATGAGTCCTTTTTCCAGAAGGACGGGAAGCTGTGGTTTCCAATTCCAAGACTCATAACGTCGTACTGCTTCCGTCGTGGAGTGGCGATTACTCAGATGATCATTGGCACTTGGCAAATCGCTGTCGCGCTCATTGTATTGGCCGCCAAAATCGACGCTTCGATGAGTGTTAGAGTTTTCTAGGAGATAATGATGACGAGCGCTCAAGCCGACGACCTGTTCTCCTTACGTGTGATGCTTGATTTGAATATTTTAATCAGCCATCCGAACAAGACTCCGCATTGGGAGTGTTCGTACTTCTACGTGAAGTGCGATGAAGCGGCCTTTGAGGAACCGCCGAGCAATAAATATCGCGTTCGATGGAGCCCCCATCTTGGTTAGATCGATTCCATCAAACAAATTTTTGGTCGCTTCGCTGACTAACTTGTTGTTTCATTTGCCTTCTTTTGGAAGTGACCCATCCCAATACGAAGACTTTTCCCAAGGAATTCTTCCGGAATGCATTGAAGATTGCAACTCTCAGTCAGGAGAAGTGGTCACATATTACTTGTATCCAAATCCGAAGAAACCAAGAACGCATCTCAAGAGGTTCTCTTCCCTTTTGGACCTTTACCCGATTTTTCTTCTTAAAAGGAAAATATTTGCTCGACTGACTTGTGGGCTGCTGTTGAATCGTTTGTCGCAGCCGACTGGATATCCAAGATACCGTGCGAGCTAACTCGCAGTCCAAGGCTTAAGCTCGTCCCCATTTAACCGACCATTCAGAGCAGGAGGAAGAAAAAGAAGATTTTAGCAATGAAAAGTATTCCGGATTTTAGCTTGCTGCTCGAAAGCGATCTTGAAGGAGTCGACCTCCGGGATGTCAATCCCCTATCCGTGCTGGATGCGTTGAGTTTGCAAGTTCCAGACACTGCTGGGGCGACGACAAATCTCGAACGGAGAGGATGAGACCCTGATTGCTGAGAGGCGGAGTTCGAGGAGGGTCTGATCCGAAGGAACTCAAAATCAAGGCGAAAGGGTAGCAGAAAGAGATCGAGGTCCGAACATCCTGATCGTTCGAGCGAGGAAAAAGTCACTTCTCCGGGCGATCGACCGGATGAGCAGCAGTTCGGCGAACCTGAAGGGAACATTGAGGTCCCTGAGTCGGCGCAAGACCCAGATTCTGATGATTAACCATCGACGAAGAAGAAAAAGAAGAAGAAGTCGGCTGAGAAGACCATCGAATCGCCGGGGCTGGTCGATGTCGAAGCTTCCGATCAGGCTGAACAACGGGGGAACGAGAAGGAAGTTCCTCTGGTCTCCGAGGATCAAAGCGCTCCAATCGTTGACGATGTCATTCCTCAGTCGGCAAAGAAAGCCGAAGAGAAAGGGGAGGAGATCCCTCGACGCCCTCGTGATCCTTTGCCTTATCGAATGGATTTCCACTACTTCGACAAAGGAGCTCTGTTAGTCAACAATGCGCATATGTGCACTGAGCTTCTTCGCCAGGTCAAGGGTGGTCCTAGGGACATGTCGGCGGCTGGACACCTGCTCTTCTCCGAACTGTATATCGACGCAGCTCGGAACACTTTGTTGGTACGTATCTCTGATTTCTTCATTTCTTAGTGTATGTCCGGTCTTAATCTTTTCTTGTTTTCTTGTTTTCAACCTTATTAGGTTCTTGCTAGTTTCAAGTAAACAAGATATTGCTCGCGTATTTTGATAGACTTCCCGATTGGTGGGTCTAACTTGGAGATGAAAACATTTGTGTTTTAGTCAGTGCGACCAAGCCTCGTAACCTGATAGATGATCTAGGTAGGTGTTTGGTTGCCAGACCGTTCCCACGGATCATTGGAAGTTTGGTTGGCCGCGAATCGACCGAATCTCCATTCTGGGATCCGGTGCGAGTACTCGACCGAGTATTTGATCAGAATACATTCATTTACTTGCTTGTGGATGATTCCTCGGTTGGAGGGTTCATTGTTTGTTTTTGTCTGTTCTTTCGAGTTGAGCAAAGCTATGCTTTCCTCGCTCGACTGTCTGTGTGTTTTTTGTTGCTGTGGCTGGACCTCTTTTCAAGGCTGCCTACGTATCCCGCTAGGGAATCAAGCCTTTCGTAGTTCTTGATGTCCGAGCAAAAGTGACCGTGATGTCATTTTCTCGGTTTCGTTTGGTCCGAGCAAAAGTGACTGTGATATCATTTGCCCGGGTCCTCTTTTTTTTTGTTCTTTTTTGTTATTGTTTTTTGGGGGGAAAAGTGAATGTGATGTCATTTCCTCGCTTTTATAAACGCCTGGTTAAACATTTTCGACGATCCTGTAGGGTCCTTCCTAAGTTGTTCCGAGTTTGTCCGCTTTCCACTCTTAGGTGTTCTCAAACATTTTTTATAGCACGAGGTCGTTGATCTCTAGTGGTCGGGCTTGGACGTTTTTGTTATAGTAACTCGCGGCCAGGTGCTGGTAGTTCTGGACCCGGAGTAGTGCCTGATTGCGCTCTTCGATATCATCAAGTGCGTCGAAAAACATATCGCGGTTGACGCTGTCGTTTGCTGGCATTTTTGCTCGCCTCAGGCTGGTGACATTTACTTATGCTGGGGATATTGCTTTGAATGCGTAGGCGAGGGAGAAGGGAGTATGTCCAGTTGCGCCTCTGGGTGTAGTGCGATGGGACCATAAAACTCTGTCTAACTCGTCGGCCCAATGTCCCTTTTTAAAATCGAGTCTCTTTTTGATCTCGTCGATGATAATTTTGTTAGTTGCTTCGGCTTGGCCATTTCCTTGCGGATATCTTAGTGTAGATGTGTTCAGCCGGACTCTCCACCAATCGGAGAAAATGCGGAAGTTGTGGGAGATAAATTGCGAACCATTTTCTGTGACTATCTCGTAGGAAAGGCCGTGGTGACAAATGATATATTTACAGATGAAGCCCTGAAATTCCTTCTCGTTTATCTGTACAAACAACTCTACTTCCACCAACTTTGTAAAGTAATCCATCATTACAAGCAGCAAGCGACGTTGACGCAAACTCGGTAGGGGTCCGATTATGTCCATTGCCAACGCATGAATGTGTAAGGTATCGTGGTTATGCGCAGGAGCTCGGTGGGACTATGTATATTGGGCTCGTGTCGTTAGAATTTGTCGCACCGGCGGGCGTGTGCCTCACAATCTTTTTTCATACTCGGCCAGTAGTAACTGAGACTTTTCACTTTGAGGACTAGGGCTCGTCCTCCGGAGTGATTACCCGCTGCCCCATCGTGGGTCTCAGCCATTACTAGGTATATTTTTTCTCCAACGATGCAAGTCAGCAGAACTTTGTTAGCTGTCCATCGATAAAGTGTGTCGTTCATAAGGACGTAGTTTGCGCTTCTTGTTTTCAGTCGCCGGGCTTCCCACTTGTCGGATGGTAAGATCCTGTCCCTGAGAAATTGAATAATAGGACTTCTCCAATCTTCTTCGTTTTTCTCGGCAAGGTCGATCGGTGGATCGTGAGTGCCAATCTCGAGGATCGGGGTCACGATATCGTCCTTATCAGGGGCCGTTGTGATGCTTGGGTGGTCTATGTTATGGATCGGTATTGTACGTCGTACTTGGTCCTTGGCTTTCTGCCGAGTGCCGCGAGCGCGTCAGCACAAACGTTTCCCCTCGGGGGACCTTGGTGAGGGCAAAATGTTTGAAAGCGCCTGCAAGTTTCTGAACCAACTTCAAGTATGCATCCATCCTATCATTTTTTGCATCGTATTCCCCGTTGATCTGATTGGCGACGAGCTGGGAATCGCAGTAGGCGTCAACGACTTTGGGTAACTTAAGTCCAGTTATAAGGGACTTGTATTCTGCTTTGTTGTTTGAAGCGTTGAAACCTAGTCGGAAGGATTGTCGAATAAGCTCGCCAGTAGGCGATTGGAGCTGAAACCCGGCTCCCGATCCTTGGTTTGTCGATGAGCCATCTACGTGTAGCACCGAGTTACCGTCTGCCAGGATCAACTCTTGTTCGAGATTGGGTGTCAGTTCGATTAGGAAATCGGCGAGCACCTGTGACTTTGCTGCCGACCTACTTCTGTAAGTCATGTCATGCTCGCTTAGCTATACGGCCCACTTTGAAAGTCGCCCCGAGTGATTGGTGTTCTGTATTATGGTTCGAAGGGGTTGTTTCGTTAATACAACGATCGAGTGGGACTGAAAATAAGGTTATAGCTTCCTCGCTGATACGACTACAACAAGGGCCATTTTCTCCAAGGTCGAGTAATGGGTCTCTGCGTCTGCCATTCGCTTTCTGGTATAAAAATGGGCTTTTGAAAGCCCCTATATTCTTTGATGAGAACGCTGCTGACGACAGTAGAGGATACGACCATATAAAGGTAGAGGATATCGCTCTCCTCCGGCTTTGACAACACTGGTGGGGTTGTCAGGTATGCTTTGAGGCAACCGAAGGCCTCCTCGCATTTCTCGTCCCAGGTGAACTTCTTTTTAACGCGCAGAAGATCGAAGAAGGGGAGGCACTTGTCCGTTGATCGAGAGATGAACCTGTTGAGAGCTGCTATACGACCGGTCAGCCGTTATACTTCCCTGCTGGTTCTCGGGGTGAGAAGCTCAAGGATGGCTGGGATTTGCTTTGGATTTGCCTCGATACCTCGCTGAGTAACGATGTATCCAAGGAAATCGCCAGACATTACCCAGAACGTGCATTTTGCCGGGTTTAGTTTCATCCCATACCAGAATATCGTCGATATAAACTTCCATAGTTACCCCGAGCTGCTCGGCGAACATTTGGTTGATGAGCCGTTGGTAAGTTCCTCCGGCGTTCTTAAGGCCAAATGACATGAATTTATAACAATAAGTTCTTAGGTCGGTAATGATAGCCGTCTTCTCTCTGTCGTCGGGATGCATCATTATTTGATTGTATCTTGAAATGGCGTCCATGAAGCTGAGCAACTCGTTTCCAGCTGTTGATTCGACCAGCCGATCGATGTGCGGCAATGGGAAGCTATCTTTTGGGCATGCTTTATTAAGGTCGGTAAAGTCGACGCATATGCGCCATTTACCGCTTTTCTTACGGAAGACGACTGGGTTGGCTAGCCATTCGGGATATCATACTTCGGTGATTGAACCGACAGAGTGTAGACGGTCAACCTCATCATTGACGGCTTTTGCTCACTCTGGTCTGAGCTTTCTTCTTTTTTTTTGCGTAATGGGATTAAAATTTGGGTCAACATTGAGTTCGTGAATTGTGACGGACGGGTCGATGCCTTTCATGTCACTCATTGTCCAAGCGAAGGTCGAAATATTATTCTGGAGGAAAGAAACGATCCATTCCTTAGCGTCGTCTGCCAAGTAAGCTCCTAGTCGAATGACTTTTATTGGGTCATCGGTATCGATACAGACCTCGATAATCTCTTCCTTGAGTGGGTAAATGCTAAGATTTAACTTCGTTAACCAGGAGGTTGCGGGCTGCCCGTTGGTCGCCGCAAAGTGTGAGTATTTGACCGTCGTGTCCCGGGAACTTGATGCACTGATGATAGGTCGAGGGTATGGCCTTCATTGAATGGATCCAAGGAGTCCCCATGATCACGTTGTAGGGGGAACCTACGTTGACAATGGAGAACTTGACATTTCTTGTTACTCCCAAGGCAAACACGCTAAGTCGGATCGTGCCCAATATTGTTTCAGAGGATCCATTGAAGCCCGTGAGCGACCTAACGGAAGTTTTAATATTATTGCAGTCGATCCTCATTTTGTCGAGTGTTGCTTTGAAGATGAGGTTAACCGAGCTCCCAGTTTCAACCAGTATTTTCGTTACTTTGCAATCTCCAATTCCGAGCTCGATAAGGAGAGGTTCGTTATGTGGTGCATGGACTTCGGCCGAATCTGCGGATCATTCCCCGAAACGACGGGCCAGTTTCTCGCGTTTGTAGCCTTATGATGGAATTTCTTGATTGACCTTACCGAGACGTCACAGGGTGGGGACCTGCCCATGATGACGTTCAGCCTAGAATCCTTCGCGTGGGACAACTTCTCTCGTAAGCCCGCTACTGGTTCGATTGATGGATTTTGGTTATTGTCGCTGTTTATTTCTCAAGTTGTTGAGTGTTGCTTGGAGG